>JABXJD010002750.1:0-45034 GCA_013375575.1 Percina caprodes
CCTGGGGTGAGCCCTCAAAAACACATGGGAAAGAGATTGGAGTATTACACTAGACAATGAGGAATGGGACAGAATGTGTAGGAATATTAAAACTGTCATGCGATGAGGGGATGCTAAAAACCAGTTCAAGATTATGCATCAATTCTATTGGACTCCTCCAGACTGTTTAGAATTGGTCTGAAAGACACACCAAATTGTTGGCAATGTTAGACAGAGGACGGCCATTTACTTTTTGTCCTACGGTCCTGTGATAATGTCCAGTCATTTTGGACGGGGATGCATGATAACCTATGTTATGGATTGCAGGGACTCAGGTTCCGTTCAGCCCAAGATTATTTGTTCTGGGAGGTGGGTCAATATTAAGCAGGTGGAAGCACATAAGGTGGATCCAGAATACTTTGATAGCAGCCAGACAAACGCTTTTTAGAGAAGGGGGGAATGAAGGGGTGCCATCAATTTAAGAGTGGGCTTATGAGATGGCTGCGAGTTGGAAAAAAAAGTCATAAAAAAGGTTTTCTAGATTGGATGTCTATACTAAAAAAAAACAAAAATGGGGAAACTACTTGACCCTTCTGAATGCTCCTAAGCTTTGCACTGGGCAGAAACGTGTATGATGGGCTTATGGTGTTGTCATTATACGTGTTTGTTTGGTTTGTTGTCCATTTTGCTACCGTTTGGGGGATGGTCTTGAGTGTTGTGATTGCCGCCATCTTTTGGTTTATGTCTGGGTGGGTAGTGATGACAAACAGGGAGGGATATGTTCATGTTGCAATTGTATTTAAAAAAAAAATTTAAAAAACAATTTGTCATTTAGAAAATAAAAATGAAATCTGGAATAACCTTAATGGTGAATGTGGCTAGGTAAATGTAAGAGTTTTGTTTTGGGCTGTAATCTTAAATACACCAGCATTGATGAACAAAAATAGTTGTAAACTGGTTCTAGACTAAACTTATTTAATGATTATCTTCAAAAGTTTGGTTTTAACGCCAGACTGTATAAAATATGGACAA
The DNA here is from genome assembly GCA_013375575.1 of Percina caprodes. Lineage (NCBI taxonomy): Eukaryota > Metazoa > Chordata > Actinopteri > Perciformes > Percidae > Percina > Percina caprodes. The sequence continues at coordinate 1,012 of JABXJD010002750.1, forward strand.
TGTCTCTGAAGTCACCCAGAGAGCCAAAATAAAGCTCAAAGTAGACTGCTTCCAGTGGCTCAGGCTGTTGCCATCTTTGCAGTTCTGACGACTGCTAATTCAAAAATGGGCAAAGAGGTGGAGCCTAGATGGAGCTGAGGCAGGTTGAAGGAAGCCTGCAGTCTATGCTCACATTCTGTGCCAGCTAGCTGTAAGTGAACGCGCCGTTAGGTCTAGTCTGTTTGTCCGACAGCAGCAGTGGCCAAGTGCCAATGGGTGAGTTATAATGCATTTCAAAAACAAAAAGTCAACGGAAAACTTGGCGAAGAGACAAAATCCCTTTAGTTGCATTTTATTTCATGATCGTCTTTTCCAAAAAAAAAAAAAAAAAAAAGTCGTTTAATCTTCTGGGTTTGTAAATACCTCATGCAAGAGGAATGCCACAAAGTTAAATCAGCACTATTGCCCAACTTTGTATTCATGAGACACTGAATCCAAGGCAAAAGGTGTTGGCTAAAGTTGGCATCATGGTTTTTAACCATATATATATTATACTGTTGTGAAGGAGGGCAGACACCTTTCAGTTGTTGGTCGACATGTTCTTGTCCGACCAAATTCTCACTGGTCGGACAACGTCTGGTGTTACTTTTAAGCTTAGTCTAGAATATCCGCAAAAGTCAAAATGTCGACACAAGGTAGAGTACTTCCTGTACTCTAGCGCCCCCCCCCATCCATTGGTTGAAGAATAAGTAGGGAGAGAGGACACATCCCTGGTCTATGTGGCCGGCTGTTTACATTTTTACTTCAGTGATGTTGCTCAGCACTTGTCCCGCCTCTCCTTCACTGTGATTGAACATCTGGGATAAAGTAGTGCCAGTGACGAGTGCTGCGTTTTTACCCAGTCACACACTCAAACTCAGCGACCAGAAAAGGAAAAGCCAAATGCGCAGAGCTCAGCACAGGATAAATAGGTGCCTCATCATGTAGCATAGTGTAAATACACATCTATCCCTTTGCAAATAAAAATAAATGCTGGCCTCAGGAAAAAGCGTTTTGGTGGACACAACACTACGAGGTAGAGTTCACGCAGTGCACTGTGGCCGATTGAGTTTAACTAATGTGCTGACCCCCCCCGAACAATCCATTGGTTGAAGATTAAGTAAAATTTCAGTCAACCAAAAAACAGTTGACTATCCTGTGAATCTTAAGTCCAGTAAGTCCATAAGTTTCTTTTCTAAAGCATTCCTGACTCCACACTATACAGCCACAAATCTGTAAAGCTGGTCAAACCTGTTAAAGAAAAAATGTACATGATACAAACACGTAACATTACAGATAAATACTCCATGATATCCAATTCTATTACCATGTGTCTGTAGTCTTCTGTTTTGCAGCCATTTCAGATGTGTGTTGCAGGGTTTTCAGATGCCAAATGAAGGAAAAGCATTTACTTCAAATATTTTTTATAACAAAGCAATCCTTATATTTATAGTTATAGTGCAGGGTGCATCATCATACTGTGCACAGGAGAAATGCTGCAAGTCATTTTAAAGTTTCTTGATGTCGTAACATATTCTAAAGTTTTGGCAGCTCTAAAACTACTATAGGATTCATTGTGGTCATCCAGTTAGAGGTCCAAGTGATCAAAGTCAGGCATTGGACAATTATCATTTACAATGAGAACTATACAAGTGACTGCAAATCTAAGACTGAAAGCCACTTTTTGTTCTTTTCATCTTCAGAATGCAAGCATTATTAAAGAAGTTTCAAAAGCTGCACCGTTGTAAGGAGACTTGTCAGCTACACGTAATGTAAATACACCTTCAGCGGTCCACAGAATATCAGTCAAGCTAGTGCCAGGAAAAAAACAAAGAGGGCTACTTCATCTCATCATATTCTCCATTTCCATATATAAAAAAAAAAAAAAAATCAAGTGAAACAATTTAACACTTTAAAATGAAATGTGCTCAATCTTAAGTTGTAATTAATACAATACTTACACTCACTTTCACAGCCCGTCTCAGCCTACCACAACTGAGAAATGCTTGCTGAAGCAAGCCAGTGTCCGTTTGCTGCCAAAGGGATGTCAAAACACCTTAGAACAGGTACTGACATTATTCATGGGGAGAGGCCAGATTGGGCAGCAGAGTAAAAATGTTAATTTCAACTGCAGGAAGCCCTTAATGCGTTTTAAAAGTTGTTCTTTCATATATCATGTTAATAATTCAACAGTTTATTTATATAGCAGGCTGTTCAATATACAGACTTTTGTTATCATTTTTGATCCAAATATCAGAGGGTAGCTCACCATCAACATTTAAAACAGATTTGTTAAGTCAATTATCTCATTGTTCAATTATGCTTTGTTTCCTTTGAGGCTCTGCATCTTGGGCAGAAGGCAGCCATGACATGTGTATAATAACACTGTTAAACGTTCCTTTTTCTTTTAATATTGTTTGTGGCCTTTTGTGTCTTGTAATGTTGCCACAGATAAGATGTATGCAACTACAGCTTAACACATTATCTCCTGAAATGCAGAAAGGTGTTGGTCAACGGGCACTAAATGGTAATGACATGAATCAGTGTGAAAACAACTAATTGAAGCCAGATCTGAGGAAAATAAAAGCATTGTAACCCCCAGCTGTACCAAAATTACACCATAAGGTTTGGTTATTACCAACAGATAAATACAGAGATAACTTCTTTCCGCCATGTTTTTCTTCTTTTTAATGCATTCAGCTACATAATGTATCTGTGCAACACAATATTCAATTAGAACAGTGTAAAATAATATCAGATTAAACCAATAATTAGTCTTCCTTTGGTGAAATGATAAGATGTAAAAGGGAATTCACAAACTGAAGAATGGGAAATGTATATAACAAAAAAAAAAGGGGGGGGGGGGAGAAGAAGAAAGAGAGCGAGAGACGCAGCGACAGGCCACATGTTCCACTGCAGTAGCGCCATATTGATGTGGTTTATCTTGCTTATTGCAAACTCTGGATTTCTTGTCTTCTTACAGGTCCAGCACAATGAATGCTCCGCACTACTTGTGCAAAGACAATTTGCAATATTGGCTGTTTGCTGACTGACATGCAACACTAGTCTCATGCAGCTCTAAAAAACGTGACTGCATTTATTTTGAGTTTGAAAAAATAGTAACATTTTAAGTGTATTATAGGGCTGCAGCCGGCAACTAAAAACAATTTTGATAAATCGACTAATCGGTCTGATTACTTTGATTATTACTTGAATACTTGGCAAAAGAAAAAAGCTAATTATATCCAGCATTTCATCCAAAAATTAACATCTTCCTTGTCTTCTTGTTCAATGCTCTTTTGAACATTTACAGTAACATTGTTTAAGTTAATTGCTGATGTAAAGGCTACAATAAAAAGTTTAATTAAATAAATTATGCAGCCATGCACTAAGAATAAAAAGGTAAACTTAACTTTACGGATATGGATAATTTCACAATTTTAAAAACGTAAACATTCTTAATGTGTCCCAGTTTTTTGTTGCAGCCAGCCCAAGGAGACCCCACACACACAGTTTGTTGTTGCAGCCAGCCCTAGGAAACCCCACACACACAGTTTGTTGTTGCAGCCAGCCCAAGGAAACCCCACACACACAGTATGTTGTTGCAGCCAGCCCTAGGAAACCCCACACACACAAAATTAGTTTTTTTTGTCCATCAAAAACATACACAGGAAGTGAAGACGGACCACATTGGTTGCCTAGCATTGCCAGTGAACGATCTATGCATTTTATTAGACCGTGCTCAAGATTCTGTTGTAAAGAAATTAAGAATTCACCTTAGACTTCCTCAGTGTAATGGCATGAAATATTCAAATGGACTTTACAGTTTAACGTGACGAACACTATACCTTCCGTGTGTTTTCTCTGTTTTTTTTGCCTGGCGTTAGCTTTATCAAACATTAGCACTAAAACAGCAATAGCGTTATTAGGGGTGTTGACTTTAAAATTGTTCAATTACTACATTTTTGAAAAGTGTGTTTTAATAAGTTATTTTGATGCATGATTGAACAAATTCATGCTTTAGTTTCTGGTAGTCAGCATGCCTTCAAAACTGACTACAATGCATGTTTGCAAGTCTAACTGAGCCCTTTGCCAGTCATGCAAAGTCCCATTTACTCATGCTTACAAATAGTGGATCTATGGTACAGGCATTCAATTCAGATAAGTTTGTCAATGAAGTAACATACAAACTGGTGGCCTCTGTTGTAACCAAAAATAAGTACTGAACAGGGTTGAATTTACGTGCAGGTTTGTGAAGGACCATTGGTCTAAATCGTTAAACAGTAACCGGTGGCAAACTATACACAGTAGCCACTAAAGTGACTGAGGTTATTGGCTTCCTTATTTGCTTAACTGCAGTTACACTATTTAAGACATGGCCAACATCTACACACTCAAGCACACAGGGGCCATCACACACACACCTTTTGTTATGATATACACTGGCAAAAGAACAACCAAGGCTAAAAGCTCAATAATGTCCAATAACACATTATTAAGAGATGTACAAACACAAACCAAGGTCATCAAAAGCTTAATTCCTTACTCTGGAGCCTAATTGTTTTGAAATTGTGATCATCCATTCAACTAATGGTCCAAGATGTCAACAGTACCAGGAGGTTTCATTTTGGCGGTCCATCTGCAAAAATTGTATTGGCTATTTTGCTAATTAGACAATTAAGGGTGGGCATGTCAACCCCTTTATTATTAACACTATATATTGGACTGCATCTTAACATTCTCAATATCCTCTAAACGTGCACACAAGACGCACAATGTGGACTGACGAGAGGGTTTCCACTTTGCTAACCACACACACAAACACACACACAATACCCAAGGCTTTCTTAAAAGGATCTATGTAGTATTTCTGCTTTCCTGAATCACAACTTTAAAAGCAGTTACTGTATACCAACGGATGAAACATAGTTAACAACTCAGTGTAGGCACTTAAGTTGGAAAATAGCTTTAAGGCGTAAAGTGGAAACAGTATTTGTGGAAAGAAGTTGAAAGTTGCGTATGAAAGTAAGTCATAAATTTAGCCTTGTGTACAGTTTACAAGTGCAGTGAGCCATGTAATCTATAGACATCTTAGCAGATGCTAAATGTCTTTATGACCATTGTCTAGATACATTAGCCATGTCCTTGCTTATTCGCTACGTACACGGACATTTGAGTTTACCAATTGTGGCGGTGTCAGCTTGTTATCTGAATTTAAAGGCAAGAAAATACAGAACCAAAGGCCAGGAGTGTGGCATTCGTAGCAAGCATTTGCGTCGGGTAGCGCCATGCGCTGGTTATCAGGACTGCGGCAGAGATAACACATAGACCCTTTAAGACCGAATGTGGTAGATGTATCCACATTATTTACAAAACAACCAATTGTTGGCATTTGGTTGCTTTTCAGACGTACTGTACGTTTCAACTTCTGGGAATAAATGTTAAGGTTTGTCCTGATAGAACCAATGTCTCTTTATTATAATACATGCTTTGACTCCAAATGTATGGCACAAAACATAGCCATAGAAGGTAGAGAAAATGTTACAATTATCACTTCACGGCGACTCACAGAGCATAATACATCTAAGAAAAAAAATTATACATGGGTCAGAAAGAACTAACGATCACACAAAGGTGTCCCATCTTTCCATACTACTGACAATACAAAATAAAAAAGGAAAATATTGACTTAGTCATAAAATGAGTAAATTGTCATGCTAAAATGTAGCAACAATTTAAACTTAAATACAAGAAATGCGACTCAACATGTTTGTTGAGGAGAATCTATACAAAGGGTGCTGCTGGGAGCATCAAAGACCAGCGTTTAAAAACGGGGTTTCTTAGCCGGACCATCAAACTCTTCACGGACCCTGCCGAACCCGGGATTACCAGGACCCATTCCCCTAGGACCACCCTGGGCAAAGCGCTGCGCTGTGGGGGTGAGGGGCAATTTGCCAGGGAGGCAGATAGTGGTGGTAAAATATGGGTTAAGTGTGGAAGCACAAAGTTCATGTCCATATGGAAGTGTATAAAAAGGTACGCCAATAGAGGTGATTTGTTTTATATTGTGAGGTATACAACACAACCAGCAGGAGACACATCCGAAGAAACCGTTCGTTCCAATATGAAGGTCCACAGGTGCCACAGGTTACATACGGAAAAGGAAGAGAGGGTAATGCTTTCGTTAGTCAGTGCCTACCTAATATGGTCTCTCCAGTGCATGCCAAGACTAGCCTAGTCTTACTACTTCGTAGGTTCAGCATTTTGTAAATGCTGCCCATGTTTCCCCCCCAAGATCGTTGAATATATCGACGTCTTGATAGAGGTACTCATACAAAATATATATAAAAAGGTTATACATAAGAGCCAAACATTCTTATTAGTTACATTTCCTTAGAATTTGGGAAAAAAGAAAATTAATTGCCGTCAAAAACCAATTCTGGCTAAATTAGTTCCAATGTTCCCTAAACAGAAATGTTGGTGTATTAATCTACTGCCCAGCTTTCACAGCACCTCTTATGGCACTGCATTGATAATATAAAAAAATTGCACCAAATGTGACCAGGATCTGAAGAAAGAGAACTGTTCCAGAAATGTTTGTGAATATTGTCACAGTAAAATGTTAACATTCACAAGACGTTCAGCACAACCATTTCACCAACTAGAAATTACTTAATGTGCCAGTTCAGACACGCTGTGAAACTTAAATCGTGTGAGAAAGAATTAAAGTCTCAAAAGCCAAAATTCCAACAGAGGAGGAGGCCCAAGGCTACTGTGGAAAAATATGGTAAGAACGGAACATAAAGTAATGTAGTGCGTATGAATGTAGAATATGAATATATCCTGGATATATGGATCTGCAACAATCTGCTCAGGTAAACTATATTATAAAACTCTTACTGAGCTTCAGTCATGAGACCATAAAAACTGTCAATTTGCACCCTTTATGCAACTTAGATTGTGGAAATAATGTATCGCCAACATCAACACTGCCAACAAGCATGAACCTAAAAAATATTTTTTAGATCCTAAGAAAGCCTAGTCTACATTGACTGTAAAAGAAAATGGTGCTTCAAGTTCAATGCTAGACTAAATTATTAGGGCATGCTATATTAGCATGAATAAAGTAGATTTTTGAAAGCTACTAATGTGAGGCACACTTTTTTCAAATAAAAAAAACATTTCTATAAATTGAAGCATTTACCGTACAGTAGAGATGGGTCTCGACTTTAAAAGCTTCAAAAGTTAATTTATATACATTTAAAAAACAAAAACTGTAACAATCCTCCTGCCTGAAAATTAATTTTCTTCTTGATTTTATGGTGGTGGTAAAACGTGTTTATCCGACGAGGGCAGTATAGCATTTGCTACAGCGCTGTTAGATGCTAATGTAAGAGTTACTACAGACGTCACCATGTTCTGTATTCTTCAAATACAAAAATTAGGTACAGTGCGGTTGTACGGTGACCAGATGGCAGATGTAACCACATTGTGTGCTGAAGTTAGAACCGGTTGTTTAACGAAAGTGAATGAGCAAACAAGGCTGAGAGTCTAATTGCAGGCCATAGGTGTTGTAGCGGTCAAAAGCACATTTGCCAGTTATGAAAATAAGTTGTGAATGGATCTCTGTGTGCGCACACCTGGGGTGCCTTAGAACCGTCGATTCCATCTCTACTGTACAGTTAGTACAAAAAGTTGTCTATAAACCTCAAAGCTCAAGTAATAAGTTAAGTATCCTGGAAATGCACACACATTTAGCCATTCTTACTGGCAACTGTAACCCAGAAACCAACCCAATATTGGTACTACAAATCTGCCAGAAGCATAGAGCTCAAGTTTAGTCCAGTATTCCCCAATATCATCCTTTACACAAATGGTCACAAGGGTTTGCCTGCCCCCATCAATTTATCTTGCTGTATATAAAGTAAGATTTAATGCCTTACACCGTCAGCCTGCACTAAAAGCATTTTAAATGCTCAAAAAAAGATGTAAAAGGTAAAGTTTGCTGGTCCAGAAAATTAACTACACACCTACTTCAAGTCTCAAATTGGCTTGTAGCACAAAAAGGAGTTTTACACAGGATTTCACATTGCCACCCAAAAATACACTTAGCCTGTTCATATACAACTTCCTTCCTTCTCATGACAGACTATGCATAAAACTGCTAGCACGGTATGAAAAAGGTCATTTAAAACTAAATGACAACATTGTCAACATTTAAGCGGGGAAAAAAACAAAACTCTTCAGACATTCTGACTCCAGTCAAGAAAAGGTGCCTGTCCAGCTCACATGAGACAGGGCTTGCAATAGCAATCCACTACACAAACAGTGTGATAATAGTGAGCAGAGCCCCTGAAGTTTATCTACAGCTTACACAGAGCACACTGGAAAACAATTTATGATTTAGTGCAGGTTGACGGTTTCGCTACTAAAAAGCTGTAAGACAGGTGAAGGTAACTGAGGGCTTGGCTTACCTTTGAAAGATACCCTAATCATGCAGGCAGCATTTCTCACATTCAACAACCAACAAGCCACCTGAAGACAGCTGGGAGCACAAATCATTCATAACTTCCAATCCTGCTTGGCCAGCTGCCCTTCATGTTAAAGGATCAGCTGGGAGCCTCTCCAACAAAAAAGGAAATCCGAAGACAGTCTACATAACTACTGATCTTCCGAAAGGTGGGATACATTACCATTTCGTTGCTCATCAAGGCTGCTGAAGCTGGTCCCATTCCCTGCTGTCCTTCAAAGCCCAGTCCACCCATGGAGAACTTCTGGTTGGAACCACCAAAGGGCATATCTAACAAAAAAAACAACAACAGTCAACATATACTGCACTTGAAGTGAACACTTCAGACAAACTCCTAATGCAGCATGTTAGTTGCAACGTTGACGTAACATAATTACAAAATTTCCTTAGAGTTATTTCAAAAGAGAATCACACAGTTTAATCGGTTTGGTCAACCCATCTTTGAATCACCCCCACCCCATTTGAAACATCTGCTTGGATTTTTCCACACAGACACAAGTTGTATTTTTGCCCCGTTTAAACTTGCAAAAATGTCATTATTTGCCGAGAAACATGTTGCGACTATTGCTTGCCGGTTTAAGACCAATGAGCAGCTCTGTTTGTTGTGTATGTGGGCACTGCCAAGAAGATTGTGATTGTTTAAAAAAAATAAAAATAAAAATAAAGCCAACGGTTATTTGCTTTGCCAGAGTCATTGGTGTAGCCAGACCCTACTCCAGCCATGACACAGCACTGTAAATCAAATTGCCTCATACTGAGAGATGATGATTCACTCCCAGAGCCCATAAACGTTTTCTCTCCTTTCTTTAAAAAAAAAAAAGGAAAAAAAAGTTACTTCAATGAATTGACTAATATTAAAAAGACTTACCACCCATGCCCAAAGCACCACCGGGATTCATTCTCATTTCCCTGTCCCTCTAATGATAAATACAAAAGAAAAAGTCAATTGGACAAATATTGAAGAACTATCTTGCTTCATTGCATATATGCAATAGTCTTGTTTTCTAGTGTAGAGTTAAACTCACATCCATGAAGTTGCCCATCCTGTAGTTCTCATCACGTTTGCGGCGCATCTGTTCTTCTATCTCCCTATTGCGAATCATCTCCTCTTCCCGCGGCGCTCCTCTTCTTGTCTGTTTACAAAATGGAAAACATGTGATCTAGCATATGTTTAGCATAAAATGAACAGATTTTATATTCATATCTCAATAAAAAAAAATAAAAATGTAAGGAGTGATATGGACAACCACATGACATACATCTGCCTCAATCAACAACCTGACAGACTTAATACCTGATCTGCATCTCCTTCCTCTTTTGCATCTCCTTACTGTGCAATTCCTCCATGCGTCGCAGTTCCTCCTGTCGTCTCAGCAAATCTGTAAAGACACATGAAAACAGATTTAATTGTGGCATTTGAACACTAAGGTACTTCACATCCTGTCAGTGACACCCATGTATTCTAGTGATAAATAGCAGCTAATATCATCTAATAGCTGCAGGCCTGTGGCTTTTTTTAAAGGTTATTTTAGGCCTTTATTTGACAGGACAAATGATGCCATGAAAAGGGGGGGGGGTTGACAAAGGGCCAGAATCGAACCTGGGCCTGCTGCGTTGAGGAGTAAACCTCTATATACGGACACCTGCTCTACCAACTGAGCTATCTGGGCACCCAGGCCTTTGGTTCTTTTTCAAACCTGACAACAATATCACCACACTTGCCTTGCCGGAGCAGGTTGGCCTGGTGCTCATGGTATGCATCCTCCATCTCGCTCTCCAGCTTCTCACGGGCCTCGCGCATGTTCTTCTCCACTTGCTGCCTCTGCTGTTTCTCCATGTCATCCAGGGACTTCCAGCGCTTGGAGTACTCATATTCGAATGTGCCGGGACGAGCAAAACGAGGAGGTTCCTCACGCTCTCTATAGAAACAATTTACCAATGTTAGGCAATCGGCTTGTATCCACATCATTTACTGTATAGCCATAAGACACTAATGCTATTTCATTAGTGAATAAATGCTCTATATAAGGGCTGGGCGATATTTCATTATTTCGACATTGATATGAGACTAGATATCGTCATAGATTTTGAATATCGTAATGTGACACGAGTGGTCTTTTCCTGGTTTTGTCATTTTCTGAACTTAGACTGTTTCTATTAGTTGCCTTTACCCACTTAGTCATTAGATCCACGTTATTGGTGATTATTTATCAAAACTAATTGTGTTAATATTTTGTGAATGCATCAATTGTCACTACAATAGCGGCATTGAGTTGTTTTGTCAAAAATATTGTTATATTTTCCATATCACCCAGCTCTACTCTATAGTTATAAAAAGGTGCCTTGACAGCAGTTGCAAAACATTTAACCAGAATGGCAATGCTGACAATATAATAATTAGTAGTCCGCTTCATACGGTGAGCAATATGGATCGGTGCTAGTTGTCAGTATTGGGTTTTGAAGGCTACTAACAACGTTGATTCTCTACTTCCCCTTGATTTACACAGGTTAACATCTGCTATTCCACACACAAATTATTTTTTACAGCTGCCATCCCTGACTCTCACCCCCAGACACACATCACATCTGTTGTTCACATTGCAAAGACTTGTAGAATGAATTAAAGATAATATGCATAATAAAGATCGTTGTATCAAGGAGATGTAAGTTAACCTTACTTAACTCAAAATAACTACTTATCCCTAACGCAAATAAGTTAGGGATAAGTAGTGGGACAAAGTGATTTGCTTACGCTTGATATCTGGGGTTCTTCTGTGCCAATTTTTCTGGAAGACCATCTTCATCATCAAACTGCTCCAGAGGCTCGACGACAATAGGTCGGGGTGACCTGAAAAGGGTGAAACAAAGATGAATAAGCAACGGTGTCAAGTATCTTTTATTATTTTGCATATGTCCACTTTACTTACGTGGTAAGCAGGAAGACACCCTCGTTGCACCGATCAAGGGCCTTTCTAGCTGCCGGTTTGGAGGCAAACTCTACAATTCCCTTGCCTGTGGCACGCCCGCGGTCATCTACAATGACAATGGCTCTCTCAACCATTCCAAACTGTGAGAAAGCTTCTTCCAGGAGCTCATTAGAAACAAATGGTGACAGGTTTTTCACAGACAAAGCTGCGGAGTGTGTGGCAAATCGAACACGCAGTGGTCTGTTTTTCATTGGCGTGTCATCCAACTCTGCCTTTGCTATCTCTGCAAGTGCACGGGACTCCTACAAGAACCCAAATGTACCGTTACAATTAAGGGATCTGTTAAACATGAAATCAACATAAAAATGTAACAATAAAAGTAGTTCTTAACATCACAGATCTAAAACTGGACCTCAAATTCTTGCATCTAATGTAGTAATCTTTACAAAAATCAACTATGACAATCTGGTATAAGTAAGGATTTTATGTCTTACCAGTCGGATGAAACCAAAGCCTTTGCTTTTGTTGATAAAGACCTCGCTAGGCTCTCCGTATTTTGCGAACAGTTTCTTGAAAGCCTCCTCTGTGATGTCGTTGGGCAGGTTTCCAATGAACAGACGACACCGCTGTGTGTACGTCTTCTCACCCGGTTTCAGCAGCATGGAGAGTGTTGCCCTGAATGCCTGTCGAGTTATCAAAAGATGCAACGTTAACATTAAAACTCAAAAATCTATGTGATACACCAAATAAATTGAAACAAACAAGCACACACAAAAACAAGAAAAGATTAAAATGCTAGCTTATGTTTAAATAATGATGTCTTTGTTTGCTTGCACACGTAACACACTGCCCATCCCCCATTCCTTGTGGGTGATCAAAGGACAAATAGGCTTGACCTACATTTTATTAGGTTAATTATAGGCAACATAGCGTACAAGAGATAACTCAACAAACATGGAAGTCGGTTTAAAATAAACAACCTGCATGGTGTTTGTTTTACCAGAACACATTTTGCATGTACGGATTTTAGACAAGATGGCGGATAGCTAAAGAGAATAATCTATGGTGCGCGTGATTTTCGTCACCGCTTGTACCACCATAAACAGATTGAGAGTAGAGATGAGATTTCCAATCTCATGTAGAGTTTCTCATAAGTTTTTTTTCCCCCTCTTATATTCTGTATCTATTTATATATGTAAATATGAGTGAAGTAATATCACAAACAATAAGCCGTTAGGAGAATACAATAATACTCCGCCCTTTCGGACTACACTGTGTTTCAAATCGAGCGTCCTGCCAGTACTGAATAAGCTAGCTAGCTAACGTTTACGAACAACAATGACTGTCGATGCCGTTCACAGGAGAGAATACATTTAAAAAATAATACAAACAAACCTTTGACTGGCTCGCATCTGGCTCGGCTGCATCGTTGTCTATGGCCATTTTCTCTGGCTCCTGTCTGGGCTTTACCGCTGGGGGCCCTGACTTCTGGCCTTGATAAGGGCCTGACTTCTGGCCTTGATAAGGGCCTGACTTATGGCCTTGATAAGGGCCAGAAGACGGGCCTTGTTGAGGGCCAGCAGACTGGCCTTGGTGGGGACCAGATTTGGGACCTTGCTGGGGACTAGGCTTCGGACCTTGCTGGGGACCGGGCTTCGGGCCTAGTTGAGGACCGGGCTTCGGGCCTAGTTGAGGACCGGGCTTCGGGCCTAATTGGGGACCGGGCTTCGGGCCTAGTTGGGGACCGGGCTTCGGGCTTTGTTGTGGTGGAGGCTGCTGCTTCTGCTGTTGTCCGTTAGCATTTCCTACCGGTGACACCAGCTGGTTCTTGGTTTCAGGTTTAACGTTAGGTGGAGGGGAGGTCATATTAGGTTTCGGCGGTGGTGACTGAATCTTCGGCTGAGTCGCAGGGGTTGTCGGTGTCTGCTGGGCAGGTGCCGGTTTCTGCTGCTGTTGCTGTTGCTGCATTGGGCCTTTCATGGTGAGAGCCGGGCCAGGACTTGGCGGAGGGATAATAGGCAGCGACTGTGGCTTCTGGGGAGTCTGTGGTCCCTGATTAGGTGATCTGTTGAAGTTATTATTTGCTCCCCTTCTGTTTTGGTTCTGATTCTGGAAAGGATGGTTCCTGAAATGTGGGTTTCCCATTAGCCCACCCCGCATCGGGCCGCCGGGCCCACTGTCTCCTCTGCGTTGCTGAAAATTATTCATACCAAAGCCACCGCGATTATTGTTGAATCGAGACATTGATCCTTATACACCCTACAATTAAAACACAAAGTAACTTGAATGAATTTGCTCCGTAACAAAGGTCCGCTAACTGCTGGTCGAGCTCCTCAAAATGGCGACTAACGGTTGTGCCTAGAGGAGTTTTTCTCTCTCCAGTACAGTGAGCGCCGCCCCGATTAGTTCATTGGCCCGCTGCTCAGCAGGAGGAGTCACCAGGGCGTTCAAGTCTTTTGAAGGATCCAGTTAATTTGTATGATTCATTCTCTAATATCAGCACTCATTCGGGTTTGATTACAGTGATGTAGGAAAACGTTAAACTTGATTGCAGTTACAGTTTTAGTCCGCATATTAAAATATCTGTGAATTATATAGTGGGTTTTAGAGTTTTATTATTTCAGGAAGCAGGAATTTTACACCTATTACTTGTTGTTGTTGAGGAAGAAAAACAACAGCACAGTATAGTGTACCCTAAAAGACAAACCTAGACACAAACCACATGGACCAATTACTGAAAATAAATGTTGCAGGCTTAAGCATACGAGTATAACCACTTGAACCTTTTGGCTTGGCTTTGTCCACATTTGATCTTGATGAGACATATAGAGATAATATTTGTCTCCCTTTGCCAAATAGAACCAGTTGTTAAAAAATAACTTTTTGGCCAATCACTTCCCCCAAACCCATTAACCTGGCCACTTATTTTAGAGCTATAGCTACATTGCTTGTTTCAAAATGTCACACAGAAATCCTAGTTCTGTCACCAACGTTAGCCTTCAAGCTAAAAATGATCAACTGTAATCTCTTTGATCTAAGTTAACTGAACTCTAATAGTGTACCCATTTAAACTTATCCACTATGCAAACCCTTTTGAATAGATTTTAATAGTTGTATTTACTAAAATATGCTTATTGATTGCAGACTAGGATATTAAGCAAGTTTGCATAGGTAAGATTATATGAGATACTATATTTAAAAAAGGTAAGGAACTTTTCACCTCCTGCCAGTGGACATTATAGGGCAGGGCTTTGGACTCGAGTCACACATTTGATAAACTGAGACTTAAAAATAATAGAATGACTTTTGACACTAACTTTATGAGCCCTTTGACTTTGAAATATCTGATGCCTTTCGTCAGGCAGGAAATAACTGATTAAAACTTAATCAACACAAATGTGTATTTCCCTGGTTTGCAATATTGTTTCACTATTAGTCTTTTAGTGTTAACGTGTTGAAGTGGCACCAAAGAACAGATAACTTGTTTTGGAATATTAGGACTTGAGATTTAAAAAACAAAAACATGACTTGTTCCAACCTCTGTCGCATGGCTTGAATTTATGTTGTTAACTTGACAACATAAAGCACTGGTTACACTTTTTCCATTGGAGGACACTTGTGGGGTTTGCTTAATTATAGATTTTTATAGAAAAAAATGTTTTATAATACTCACACCTTTTAAGAAGTTAATCCCTCTTGAGATAAATATCCAGCTATGGAAAAATAAATTATGCTTAACCCAAATGGACCTTTTTTTTGTCATTTATTCCGCATACAGGTGTTTGGAAACAAAAAAGCGGAGACTATCAAGTCTCGCCTAGACAGGTTTTCTTAATGCTCATCGTTATAAACAGACACAAAAAGATGAGATGACAACTGTGACAAAACATAAGTCCAATAAACAAAGAACATTTAAAACACTTAACCAATGACAAGATACAACCCAGAAAAAAACACACAGGACGATGCAACGTCGTCACACAGGCGGAAAATGTTGGAATAATAAAAAATGGTGAAGGTGTAAACGGGAAAAATAAACTGAATAAAGAGAAGCGACCACGCAGGGCTGCATCAGAGATTCAAAGTGACGAGAAAACTAAAGGACTCAAAAAGGTAAGAGAGACATTCATTGATTTGGTAACAACAATCAAAACATGTCTTGCCTCTTAGTTTAAAAAAAAGAAGAAAAAAAAAAGAAAAATCAGGATTGAGAAGAGAAATATAGAACAAGTAATCATGAGAGCAAAATTAACATTCACAACACCTGATATACAGTATATATTTTTAAGCACACACGACTCCTCAGAGTTACACTCCAATGTTCAAGGATCACACATTCAAGATTAGCTTTTTTTAGACTTGTAAAATCACTGTTCAGTTAGGTTAGAACAACTTCTTGCCAAAGCCCTCCCAGTGTATAGCTATTTTATTTTGAAGAAGTGAACCTTTTATGTTCTTTTAGAGTGGGTTACAGTAAGCGGAGCAACAAAGTGAATGTTTTCTTCCATTTTCTTGGGAATAAATGGTCAACAAAAGTCAGGGCTGCTTAGGTGTCATCGAAGAAGATATGGAGGAAGGTTTTCCCAATTTAAAACAAACAAAACCACAAAATCAACTTGGAATAATACCAAGAAGTGTGTTGATGGTAAAACAGGAACACTTGAAAAGGAATATTGTTTAAAGAGAAAAAGTTGGTGGGAGGAACAGTGAAGCGACTCATGGTGGGCAGTCTGTGCAGGCCTGCAACCATCTAAAGTGATGCTGTATTTCATGCAACTCATTCCTGTCATTCATTCACCTTTAAGCCTACAATCGTAATTATTTTTAGAAGCAAATCAGCTGAGGTAATTTTACATTAAGAATCACATAGAGTGGTTACTAACATGCAGTTGTGGAAGTTTGAAATAAACAGCACATGGTGGCAAAAGCATCAATTGATTTGTTTTCTTTTATTTCAATTGGATTTTCTTCATATACTTCATGATGTTTTCATTACTTATTACAAAAGAAGAAAAAATGTGAGGCCCTCATGAATGTTGTATTTTAATAAAAAGGGTCGTCCGTAGGTTGATTACTGACGCAAGACCGCAACTGGCTGCAGTGTATAAATCATGGGGTGGTAGGTAGTGGAATGGATGGGTTGGTAGGAAACCAGCTGTTCTAGGTCTAAAACCAGCACTCACAGCAGTCAGTCAGTCAGTCGCTGTGGGACTCCAACTCTAGAGTGAAGCTGCAGTCAGACTGAATTTCACCAGGCAAAATTTACTATGTGGCAAAAAAATTAGGAGGGGACAAGAAATAGAGTGGGCAGGGTTTTATCAAAAATTTGACTGTCTTTCAACTTTGTCGCTGTCGTTACACCTCACCGCAGCATCCCTTCTTCTTGGCTGCTTGTATTATTATACCCTGCAATTATAAAGCAAGACTATAAACAACCAATATTACCTGAATGAGAAGTAAATCCCACCTTTTCTATCAAACATGTCAAAGTTCAATCAGATTAAACCAAAGGATGAAGATCAATATTTCATGTCTCGTTCCAAACAGAAATGATTAAGAAGTGAAATCCAGTCAGACTGCGCTTTAGGATGGTTGCTGACAGTATCAGGTAGGTGTTATCTCAACTCAAACGTATTGATGATTTACCACTAAATGTCTTACAAACTGACACTGCAATAAAAAAAAGAAAGGCGTGTCAGTGGAAGCAATAGAGGACATGACAGCTGGAGGTTAAGATGAAGCAATATGAGGTAAGAGTGAAGAAAAACTGAGGTCAGGTAGAAGCGAAAAACTTTAATAAAACAAAAAGGAATGCAATGTGTTAATCAGTGTTTCTCCCTCCAAAAGGCTAAGACTTGTAAGTGTGAGCACTTAATTATGTTAGAATCAAATCGGTGTGTCTTCAGTTTGAGTGCTATCATATATTTTATGTTATTATGTGTTTTGTTTAGCGGTGTGGATCTAACCACATATGGTTATTAAATATGTATGCATGTTTGTCATCTTATCTTGCTGATGTGTGTGGAAGAGGGGGTGCTCATGTCATGGCTGTTTCCTGTGGGAGAATGGCAGATCGGGTGAGAGGTCAGTGTCTCAGCGGGTTACAGTGGGGATGAGGTGAGGTCAAATTTGGGGCAAATACTTCTCGATAAATTCCTTTACAGCCGCCATCTCCTGCAAGAGAGAAAAGTAGATGTTGGTACCGTGGTTGGTAACATGATACTGTGCCTGACGGAAAACACAACAATGCTGACTGTTTGTCTACAAAAGTACGAGAACTAGTTGTTTGATAGACAGACTTCCGTGAGATAAGGATAGAAAGTTTGCGTCGCGGGAGAGTATACATTGGCAAGCCAGGGTTCTGGAAATTAAAGTATTTTCTGTATAGACAATGTCAGGTGACCAGCAGGTGGGGCACTTTCAAGGCTATTAAGGGAATGTCACTTCCTGGTTGAATAATCAGAAAGTCTGTCAGAAAATATCTGGTTCAAATCTGCACTTGGTTCAAGCAGAAGCATTGTGCAGAGTTTGAGACTCTATAGTTAAATATACCAACAACACTGAAACAAGTAAACCTGAATGAAGTAATAGTTTTGAGCTGGTTGCAATAAGAATGAACATTGAATTACATATTCTCCCTACTGTAAAAGCATCTTATAAAAAACGCACGCACACAAACAAAAACACACACACTACCTGAGGACAGGAGCTATGAGGAAGCCCTTGGTAGGTTTTGAAGGTAATCATCTGAGGGTTGACTATGGATTTGAGTTTCTCTGCCGTCATGGCACCAAACTGCACTGGGATCATGACGTCCATCTCCCCGTGGCACTGCAGGATCGGGATGTTCTTGTTGCCGCTTGACGCCTGCAAGACAGACACAACAATGTCCACAGTAAGCTGGCTAAATCTGAATTGTTTTTCCCTATTGGTTAGGGGAAAGTTTAGTGGAACTATTTCATAAAAAAAGTAAAGCATTTAACATTTGAAGAAGTTTGAATTGATGAGGCAGAAGAACCATATAACTGTGACTGTACCGATGGGAAACTCCTGTGAAGTGGTAGCCAGCAACTGAGGGCCACAATGCCAGCCAACTGATGCTGGCAGGTCAAGGCGGTATACAAGGACAAGGCCCCGCCCTAAGAAGGAAGGCAGGAAGCAGACAGAGATAGAAATGTTAATTACATGCATTCATTTACATTTCTTTAAAAAGGAGCCATTCTCAAAATACTGATAACAAAGTGATTTGGGATTGCCCCCACACAGTTCTCACAGACTGTACCCTAACTTGTCAAACTTGTCTGATAATGACATACATTGAGTTACAGGTATTACTCTTGTGAAATATAACACAATACATAGGTATGAATTCCAACCTGAGAGAAGCCACCGAGCATTATACGGTGCGGGGGGATCCCGTTTTTGACCTCATGTTCGATTATGGCCTTGACTGGAGGAAAGCAAGAACAAATATGTGTTATTGAACATATCAGGGAGACAGCATATAGTGCTGATTGCCATACAAACACTTCCCTGTCACTTTTAGGAGTGGTTTCATTTGCTTTACTTTTAGTTGTTGTGGTCTGTGACCACCAGGAGGAGCCTCAGATCTTAAAACACATTTCTGGCTGTTGAGTGGTAAAGGATGAAAACTAGAGGCCTGTGTATGCCCAAAATAATTAGTTTGTCCGCATGTCTAAAGGCGAACGTATTTATAGATGGTCTGAAAGGCAATACTTATAGATGGGGTGAAAAGCCGATCATCATAGAGAGGGGCAAGAAGCAATAATCATGGTAATATGTATATAACGGTGCACACTTTTAGATAAACTCACTGCTGTCTGCTGCCTTCTTGATTCCAGATTCGTCCTCCTGGGAGTCGGGGCTGAGACCCATGAGGTCAAACCTGCACACATGAAGAGACACGTGTTTAAGGAAATCAATATATACAATTGCAGTATTGTCAATGCCAGTATGGGAGTCTGCTGTGGTTTCCAGGGAAACAATAGCATCCAGTGTTGAGCTAAAAGGCCGTCTGTTTCATCACGCCAACTCACCACGCGGGCATCATGGCCCTCATGTTGAGAGTGACAGGAATCGGGGGCCTACAGGGGGACAAAGGGAGGGAGAGAAATTAAAACATGACAGTCAGTGTAGGAGATCAGCAGCAGCTAAATATTGGTGTATTGATTTATTCACTCAACAAGGCAAGAACATAGATAGACTGTTGGTTTTGAAGCTGATTATGCATTCTGATGTGCAAATTAGCTTAAAAAAAAGATCTAGAAAGTGTATATTTGTTCACAGTTTACTTCTCTCCACACAATCACACCAAGAAAAAGATGTTAGTTTTCCTGCCTGCTGACAAGTCTTGGAGGAATAAAATATGACAGAAGGAATAGGAGAATAAAATAAAATAAATAAAACTTACGCATGGGGGCAGATGAACTTGACGTGAGACAGCTGGATCCCCTTCAAAGTGTCTGCCCACCCGTGCCTGACAGAAAAGAGAGAGAAAAAAAAAACTATTTGTTTCTCATCCAGCTTCAGAAAAATGACTAATATGTAGTGCATCCAAACCCAAATATATTACAACGAAGTACAATGTACAATACAGTGTGAGTGTAGCCTCACATGTGGCTTTTAAATAAAAAACATGTATGCACTTCATTGTACTAAATCAGGCACTTAAGAGGAAATCACCCACCAGAGGGGATATTTTTTGATCTCCACTGACACAATGTGATCTTATTAAATGAATCAGCCGGCATCAAGTGCTGGTTTGAGAGCTTTTCAGATCAGTCATTCATGCTGTTGTTAGTGGGGTATTATGAAATAAAGCTACATGAATGAGGGCATTATTTATCTACATTTACTTTAAAAAAAATTTAGGATTTCAGAATAACTGGAGGTCATAAGTGCCAATACACAACCCACACATCTAAGAACATTTGGCTAGACATCAAAAATAAAATAAAATGGAAACTGCAATTAAAGAGTATTTAGTTTTAAAAGCGTTTTTTTATTAATTTTTTTAAAGTCCTCTGCCATTTAAGAACGTGTTTTGCAAATTGTTATTCACTGTGATGTTTGAGCTTCACTGCGCAGAATGATATGCAGAGTGACAGAGTCTGACACTTGAAGGCTGTTTTCACATTCGCCTGCTGACGGAGCAAAGTTTTCCTGAGCTCAAGTACCAAAATGTCTTTTTCTCTATTTTAACAAATAAACATTGTTTTTCACAAAACATTTTTTTTTTTAATTTAGTGAAAGAAGCCTGAAGTCTGATATTGGCTATTTAAAAAAAAAAAAAAGATAACCAAATTCAGAAACACATTACGGCCTGTGGCATTAAAGTATTCAGGTTTGACGCCCGGTTGTTGTAATGAAAAGTATTTCTTGTAATATCTACAACAGGAAATTACTCACCCTGAGTCTCCTAACCCATGAAGAAATATCACCTGCAGCACATATAAAGACAAAAAAATGGTTAGAACTTTCTCTTTGAAATGTATAACTCTTAAATATGAAACTATACTAAACTGGGAACATTTCTAATTGTTTCTCTCCAAATGCAGATACAAAGACTTTTAGAAGTTTTGTTTCATTTAGATATAGCGATATATTACTTTGGACACATGAATTGCTGGAATGAGGAACCCTCAATGATAATAATAATAATGTAGCACTTTCCTTAACAAGGTTACAGAGTGCTTTTTTAGAAAAAGAAACCAATAAAAAAACCATGAACAACAATAGAATACAATACAAACAACAGAGCCATAATAAAAAATAAACAAACACCGGAAGATAAAATAAAAGTTGAGAAAACCCAGCATCATATTAAATATTGTAAAAAAGTTTTAAGGCCGGAGTTAAAAGATGCTAATGATGTAGCGCGTCTGATAGGTTCCACAGTCTGGGGTCTCTGACAGCAAAGGCCCGGTCACCTTTGGTCACAAGCTGAGATCGAGGAACAACCAGCAGAGCTGCAACCACCGATCTAAGGAACATAGGGAGTCAATAAATCCTTGATTCCATTTGTAACTAGGCCACATATTACTGTAAAAGTGATTAGTACATGTTTTTTATTTCAATACGGTAGGCCTACAAAACAGCTAACCAGTGTAAGTTGACTAGTAGTGGAATAATGTGTGTTACTTAGCGCCTGTTAAAATTCGGACGGCAGCGTTCTGCATCGGTTGGAGAGTCGGAGAAGGGATCTCTGCCTAAGACCAACATAAAGTGTATTTAGTAGCCCAGGCGAGATTAAAGAAAATCAAATCATGTATAACCTGTTATGTAATTTGGAAGGAGATGGAAAAAGCTAAAGGAAGCTTTTTAAGAGGAAGCAGCACAATTTCACAGTCTTTACTTTACAAAACATGAGATCTGAATCCAGTTTCAATAAACCTGTTTTAAACTTAAGACAATTTATCACATTACATCTATCTTGTAGTAGACGATGTACTGCTAAGTGTGCATACTTGTTCCAAAACAGGGAAGAACAGGTGCCAGTAAACACTTCTTGCCAAGCTATGTGCTCACTGCCAGTTTCCACACAAGCGACTCCCCGCAGAGAAACCAAGAAAGGGAATAACAATTTAGAAAGCTGGAAATTCACTGCGTGTTGGATGGAAACCAGAGACTTTGCTGTATTTGCAGATATCAAAACACTTTTCTTCCATATAGGGTTTGCTGGGATCACTGACAGTCAGCTTTGATCCTGGTGTTTAACAAATCCCTGCACTGTACCTTACAACAGTTTGTTTCATTTGTACACTCAGATCCAGCTGAGTAGCTACACAATGCGTCCGCTTACTGTGCTGTACTTGTTACTGCTAAAGATACAGCTACAGCTACAGGTCTGGCTTCTCATCACAAAGGAATAGAGTTTATTAGGACTCTTTATCAGGATTTTTAAATGTGTACTGAACAAAATTGAATATTTCTACAAATTTTGGAAAAGGAACTGCCCTGCTGGGAAATGGTGCATCTTATCTTAATTGGGTGCTCATTGCTTTTAAAAAGATCCAATCTGTATTTTTTACAAACTCTGGTCCGCTTGAAAACGGGGTCCTCGGTTCACTTCCACGTGAACTAGAGTTTGGTTAACTTAAGGTGAGAACACAATCCGAACCAAATACAGGAGTTGAACCAAAAACTGAGCATCTACTGAACTGCAATTTCTGATTATATTTTTTAGGGCTTTATTTCTACAGGACAGCTTAGACTTGAAAAGGGGGGGGAGAAGCAAAGGGCCGCAGGTTGGAGTTGAAGGAGTAAACCTCTATATATGGGCCAGGTGAGTTAACCAGGCGCCCTACTGGCCTGCGGATTTATGATTTAAGGGATGATAATTTTCAGATCCATATCGTCTGTGTTCTCTCTTTCTCTCTGTCTTTCTCTCTCTCTCTCAGTTTACAGTGTTTGACAAAGTATATCTAAAAATATGACTATGGAGTTTGACTTTGTGATTGAATTCAAGCATTTTGCCTGTTGATTATAATGAAAATAAACGCTGCTTTACATCAGTCTTTACAAACAATACTCATTTAAACTAACCTTTATTACACACAGTAATAACTTAATAAAGCTGTATTTTAGCAAGTAAATATGCTTTCAGGTGATCAAATACAATACAGGAAGACCATACTGATTGATTATTATACTATGAGACAGGATTTTACAACTTTGGACAGTTATCACAGCGTTCATCTTTTGTTGCAACAATCACCAGTTAAACAGCACTGTTGTTATTTTTAGTATGTCCATCAAACCCTTGTAAATCAATGTGGGTCATACTTAAGCAGGTTTCAATGTCATGTTTTAGATTTTTGTGGAGGGCGACACTTTAAATCATGGATTGAGTCTTTACGTGCATGGTGATGGTTAGTTAACATATTTTTCTGATCTAGTTTTAATGGAACAAGACCGGTAGGCCTATTGGAAGGTGTGGAGAGGAGGTCAAACTCCCTGTTTCTACACGAAACATCGGCAGCTTCGAGGCTTCAGAAAACACTCCCACAATGATTGAGCTAGACGTTGACTTCCATTCCCCACCCCTCCTCAACTGCTTAGTGACTGAGGTGCTCTGACCACAAATACATCTATGGAGTTTTGTGGTTTCCACTCACCGCTGCAGTCTCCTTTTCCATCCCGGACACTGTCACAGCCTCGGCGAGCAGCGGCACAGACATGTTGTTACCACACATACACTGTAAGAGGTGCTGGAGTCAGAAGAGAGGACAGAAAGCGGCGGTCAGCTGGTTGGGGAAGTACATAAAAAGGTTGTCATGTGCATTGGAAGAGCTTTATTTAACTCAACATTTCAGACGTTTTTTGAGCAATTTGCAACAATGATTACAGATAACATGTTTTAAAATCAGTTCAAACTTTACATATTTTATTTGTAAAGAGATTAGTCAAGACCCTAATCTTCTGGAGCATTTTCAGGATAATCTTTTTTTTTTTATAATACAGATAGACATCCGATTACACAAATAACCTACCAGTCAACTTTGCGTCTAATTACATCATATTAACTTGTTTTCTCTGGTTTGTAGATCTGCAGAGCATTCGAACAGTGCAAGCTCAATCAAGCAGATAAGGACATCATTTCCACTTTTTTAAATCATATTTTTACTTTTACAGTTTTGGTTTGAGTCACTCTAGAGTTCATTTGATGTCAGGTTTTGCTGATCTGGTCTGGTGTATGAGCTTAAACTGGTTTAATTATTTAATGCAAACCAGCTGAACCGGCATTTGTTATTATGACATGTTTGGGCAAATTAAAAAGTAGCCTACATTAGCAACCTGTGCCGACTGCGTCTTGGCTCTAAATCCAACTTGTATTGTAAGCAGTGTTGGTTTTCTGAAATAAATGACCAAGTAGTGTGTCCACACAAGCTACTTTTTTTAAACTTCAAAATATCTATCAGCAGTATTGGCTTCAAAAATTCAGTATTGGTCAGGCTCTATCCCCATCTATTGCCAAATGTTTTTTGTTTTTGATGTTCTTAACATCAGCAATAACAATGAACTGCCCACTCTGACAGTTACAACTCCTGCTGTTTATTGGTGCAGCCATTCAGTCCACAGACAGAAAAAACAAAGCTGAACACACCACTTATACGCACAAACGCATAATGAAGCTGCTGAACCTAAAACAGCAGTCATGAGGTATTTGTGTATTTGTGTGTGTGTGTGTCAGCAAGTGACAGGACTCATTAACTAAATGAAACACACACTCTCCCCTGCCTGTACTGTACTGTGTAAATCGGCTGCAGACGTCCGTCCCTCTGCACAGTGAGTCAGCCATCAATAACAGACATGAGATCAGGTGGTTGCTGTACAGTAAAATCGAGCAGTAAAAGCCTTAATGCCCCTCAAGTTTCTGTTGAAGTGGGAAAGTATGAGGCAAGATGGGATGGGCAAGACAGACGGTGTTCTGCCTGATTGGTAAATAGGCGATGAGGAGACAGGGAAATGTCTGAAAGACAAAGGTTAATGTGTAAACCTTGAGCGGGATTATACTCTACGAGGGTGTTAATATTCCTCCGGCGGCATGGCCAAGCAGCTAAATGTCCCGCGCACTGTGTTTGCTCTTTGGCAGGTGATCAATTATCATCTGATGGTCATTTTCACAGCTTAAATACATGGAAGTGGGAGGTAAATGTGTTATTTAAGCATCCAAAGTATGGACAAAACAAGGCTGTTTTCACCCTGCATCCTGACCTTTGATAAATGAGTAATAGCTGAATAATAACCAGGCAGGGTTAAGCACCAGGAAATTGTCTCTTTCAGCGCAAAATATACTCTGCTAAGAATCTCATAAAGAAGGAACATTTCCACGTGTATAATGTTACATTTACTCCAGTAAGTTTAAGTACAAATACGGTTCTTCTATTTAACTTGAGTATTTCCATTTTATGCTACTTTACGCTTCTACGTCCCCACATTTAAGAAAGAAATGTTGTACTTTTTACTGTATTTATCCAACAGATTCAGATTTCACATATAAAAAACATATTACAAGCTTGTAAAATACAACTATTGTTAAAGATAAAACCAATTGTTCTCAACCTTTTTGTGTCTAGTTGGGAGTCCGTGTTACATTTCAGATGTCAATGATTTGTCAGACTGATTTCCCCTCTAAACTCCTCAGTTGGTTTCATTTAAATAACTGTTTGAGGACAAAAAACAAGGTCAAATTATCCATTATTTCACAAATTAAACTATGTACTAGAACTTTTGTCTTCTTTCTTGCCGTTATGATGTTATGTACTGTCATGTGTGGTGATTGATGTTCTTTTATGCTCTTGTGCTAAGCAAATTCCCCTATGCCCCTAGGCTAGGGGCAATAAAGGTTTCATTCATTCATTCAATCATCTTGTGACCCCTTCAGATTGATCTTGTGACCCTTCAGAGGTGCCTGCTTCTAGGTTGGAAACTACCGGGCTTAACTACCTACAGAAACTGTATGTGAAGTAGCCCCATCTTGGGCAGCTGCAACACTAAAATGCTGCTTAAACATTGATGCATCAGTATCAATGATCTAATAATACATATAATAATAAATAAGTAACAAGGGCCATGCTTCGGCAGAACCAAATTCTAATTCAGTGTTAAATCCTTTTCTAACAAATGTAATTTAGATGCACTGCAGCCCTGAGTGGGAACAGACAGAGCCACATTGATAATATGACTGAAAGCAAAGAAAGAAAGAGAAATAAGAAAAGATGGTGGATAACAGAGATGGAGGAGTGCAAGAACATCACACAATCTGCTCAAACAAGCTCCCTAAACATGCTGACATATGCAAAGAGGCGATTAATTACTTTCCTACCGCTTTTTTCCTAAACCTGTTATTGTTAAGCAGATTTACAATGACCTGTAACCAGGTGGCAGCATAAAACAACTGTGTGGGCTTTCAAAGCACGCTCTAAGAAACAATGGCTGACTCTTTATGCTTCTGGAGGAGGCCGGTGGTTAAAAATAGTATTATGTGTGTACAAGCATCTCGTCCAGTTCAGGTTGTTCCACAAATTCAATTGAATCCATGACTTGGAGTTTCTACCTACCATGCACTCCTTAAACAACTGAATGGATGATTATTAATGATTCCTTTACTTTTACTTATGGCCCTTTTCCAGTAATGATGAATATTTAAGCCATGTGTGGAAATGCACAAACTATATGTTCATCACCAGGGAAGCCTTAAAAACGTATTAGATATCTTAAGTCTTCTCCTGATGTCAACGGCTGTGATTAGAGCTGTGAATGTGATGATTATTTTTATTACCTATGAATTATGTTTGCGGTTAATAGATTTGTCTTTAAAACGTCAAGTTCTGAAAACGGCAAGTTCTCAGGGACCATAGTAAGATCTAAAATGTACTTATTTAATCCGATAATCAGCCTAAACTTCACAAATACTGGATATAAAATGAATATATAAAGAGAGAAAAGCTGACAATCCTCACAGAAGCTAAACTAGAAGCAGAGAATGTTGCATTTTTTTGTCAGAAATAAATTAAGCAGATACCTGTCCATTACTACAGGTTGATTTAGGAGATATAGCTGATTGATATAAATATGAATACTGTCATATGATAGTGGATATCATCTTGGTCATCATATCTTGATTTAGAGTATATCAAAATGCTGTGTTGTAGTTAAGTGGTCCTTATTTAATTGTGACAGAGCACCACATATCGTCAGATGATTGAGTAAAAATGTAGGCTAAGTCAATAGTAAATGCTTAGTGTTACTTTAAGGTGACACAAAATACGAAAAGAAAAAAGAAGCTGCCTGTGTTGCAGCCAACATAAAGCACGAGTCTTCATTCTGCATGACTCCAATTACATTTAAGTCAAACACACAAAAAACAAGAGTCGTGCTGCAGTCTGTGTGTGTCTCACACCAGTCAATGGCGTGGACGTTAAACGGCTGAACAAACTCACTAAAACAAGGCTGCTGCATTCATACAGCTCTTTGCTCAATGGCTACGGATGGCTGGCAAACAACAGGATAATATGCGGCACTGAGTGACAGGCATCCACCTTCCTCCTCCTCCCATACACACACACACACACACTATCTGGCAGCAGCAGAAAACCCTGCTCTCCGCCTGCTGCTGATGGAGGTTAATAACTCGGCTACTACTTAGCTGATGTAGAAACCCACCGCTATCAAGAAAGCAAAGTGAGGTTAAAAGGTTATATAAATATAATGAGTATCGGTAGTTGAAGCAGAGGAACCGGGTGGTGGGGGAGGAAGGAGACAATACATGGTTGGGGCTTAGCTATGTTATTCGACCCATCAACCTCAGTAGTGATGGCATTCAGCATTGCAAAGCCTCTGCTGCCCCAAAAAGGCTCCAGCCCTCGCCATCGGATTTAATCTTGGTTTAGCTGGCACACACACACACACACACACACACACACACACACACACACACACACACACACACACACACACACACACACACACACACACACACACACACACACACACACACACACACACACACACACACAACCGGGGCAAGTGGAAGTAGAGCTGCTAGCTGACGTCGCGAACACACACACACACACACACACACACACACACACACACACACACACACACACACATTGTTTTGTCTTCTGCCGGTGCCTCTCTTCGTCTACCTCGGGATAACGTTGCGATTAAAATTTGGACCTCTAACATGGGCTGTTTTTTAGAAGACACTTTAAGCAACAAAATACTTCAATACAAATTAGTTTGGACCAGGATAAAGTGGTTAAATATTCTATCTGCCACCCGCTAGCTAATACATAAGCATACACTTACCGCTTGCTGTCCCAGTTCGCGACGGAACGGAACTTCCGGTACTGGCCGCACAGAAGCAGGGGGCGGGGACAGAGCGCAGGACGTCATCACATATAGCAACCGTCGTAGATACCATTTTCTTCCTTCATAAAATACATATATAATTAATGTATCTTGATAGGCTTATATGACACAGTTGATCAAGTAACGTAATCTATATTTACTACTTTACTTAATAACTTGATACTACTTGTTACCTTATACTTCAACTCCACAACATTTCAGAGGTGGCCTACTTTTACATATAATCTATATATAAAACTTGACATACTGTTTTTTTAAACAGTACAATATTTTGAAGAGAAAGTAGTATAAAAGTAGTATAATTAAAGTAGTGACAAATAACTTGTTTTGAACAAATAATAAATAACAACTTGTTTGAACCAAACTGACTCCTTGAAATACTAATTAAGGCCAAGTGTAAAACACCTCAATACCGTAGTGCCAACTAGTAGTTTCAATTTCTTTTCTACTTTATCTGATATGTTGTTCTGTATATTATTATATTACAGTCAGATGTGACACTGTATTTGTAAAGACACTTCTATTTGCTTTTAAAAAGAAAAATCAGAAAACATACCATATGAGCTAATGAAATGAACATATACAGTAAAGTACATCAACCTTTAAATCATGGAGCATATTGAATGTGAAACATTTCACAACATAGGCATAAAACAATTATTTAATTTTGCTTTATTTTATTTTTTATAGCAACATTCTTAAAGCTCACACAGGTTTTCTAACTGATTGTCCTCCACACTGAGCTTACACATTCCCATAAATGCACTCACAGGCTGCCGCTGAATGCATGACCCACTGCATTACTAACAATAAAATCAAGGATGACATATTGGTCTGTGGAACACAAATACACTGTTTTTAGGGAGTTCATAGCAGTACGCTTTTGTCAAATGTCAACATGGATGTGAAATGTTGGTATGTTTGAATTATAGTGTTATTGCAGAAAAATCACAGTTCATCCTGTTAGAGTGGCCCTCTACTGCAGTAAGCCTTGGATTTGTTCCAAGACTGAGTCTCAATACTTTATATAGGCTTCCTCGACTCCACTCACCTCGCTCGCCCTCAGATGACAGCCAATGTACTTAATTAAGTGTGTCAACACATCATGCAACTGCCAGGAATTCATCTCATCACAGAGATGAACTGAGGAAAGACAAATAGAGCATTTTGGACTACAGAAAGAAACCCATCTAAGGTTTAATAATCACATAATAAACCACTAGGTGGCAGAAAATATCTAGCACCAGTTAGTGAACAATGTGTTGGCTTTGAAAAAGGTAAATAATGTATTTTTATATGCATGATATGAATTTGTAGGCATTACAAAAAAATATTTGACTGTTTCAACAGAGTATCATTTTTTGCAGATGTTTGAGAGCAAATACATTTTCTTCCCAGGAAAGGGAAGTTTGGGGTCCCCTAACGGAGCTGCTGCTGCCCGATAAGCGGATGAAGATGAACGGAATTTTCTTCACATCTTATAAATACAAGAATTGTGTGAATTATGAATCCAGGGTGTTAACATGGCAACCAAAGTCTATCCTGGAAATCCAGAGTTCTCGCAAGAGCACAATTTGAATTTGCTCAGCGAGTTACTCTGGCACTGAGTAATGCTGCTCATTAACTATACCCTTGTAGCCGAGCTGCACCAATCACATCGGTGTATTTTCAAATGCACACTTGGTGCCATCCCTGGAGATGGGCGACTTTCATTACTCAACAATACCAGACCCTTAATCTTTCGGATTTAGGTCTGGATTTCCAGGCTAACCAAAGTCTTAAATGAATCAAAACGTACCATCACTTGGTTTATTCCCAGCCTTTATTTTATTTTTTTATTTAAGAGTAGTTGTCACTTTATTGAAGTGGTAGAACAGATAACAACAGACTTCATCTGAGTGTCAAATGATTCATGCATTTATTATTAAGCTTTATACCCACATTAAGCCTTCACTCTTTATTGCCATAGAAAGCAGAGCAACAACTTGGCACTCTGAGACACACCTGAAGCTCTCTGGTCTTCAGATTTCAGCACTCAGTTCTGGTCAAGCTCAACCAACCTGCCGCTACACAGCGTTGAACTCATCTTTGACTTCTTGTCAAAGACAGTCAGCAGACGCCACTGAAACCTCTCCTCCTTTACCTTTTCCTTCCAACTCTCTAAAGCTTCAAGAAATGAAGTTGGTTTGTGGGATGATGCTCTCCACTTTGTGATCTGCAGGGTTTGCTGATGCCTCGTAGTTACAGATCGTCACTTCATGTCTGTAAGCCTAAAAGGCAAACAAAGAGAAAGACAGATTAATTTACAGCACAAACATACACACACACACACACACACACACACACACATTTATATATACACACACAATTTATTTACACACACACACACACACACACACACACGCACGTACGCACGCACACACGCCTTGCGAGGTGCAACACAACTTTATGGTGATTCTGAAGGATGCTGTTAAACTGTATTGTTTTACTGAGAGGTGTTTCTAATATTTAGTCTACCCTCGTGATATCTACAACATTATTAAAAGGTATGTTAGATGATAAAGAAAAGAAGAACAAACTAAGACAGGATTCAGCATTTCTTTTCAAAGACGGACCTCCGAGTATTCTCCCCTCAGACCAATGTAGTAGACCCTGGTGCTCTCTGCTCCGAAGTTCTTTGAGATGTGGATGGAGAGGTGCTGAACGTTGGAAAAACGAGCGATCCTGGAAATTGTGAGACAACAGGAGAGACACATCGGTTTGAGACAACAGCTTGGGACATGCATTCATACTCAAAAGAAGCATTGCTGAACTGTAGTGGCACTTTAGCGAGAAGGAAGGAGGAATTAAACATATTCATCCGGAGCCATGACATGTTGGGTGTGTAAATGTAATATAAAACACAAAGACACGCATACAAAGTAGAGACAAGCATGACATACCGAAACAAACAGAAAGAAAAACAGAGAGCTGGTTCCACTTGTGTTTTGAACGCTTCTTTGACCGGATCACAAAGATTGGATTTCACTGGCATCAGGTCATCAAATATCTTACATACAAGCTACATTACTTTATCACTTCTATTTCATTGTCTTGTCTTCTCAATCATGAGAAAATCTAAAAGCCTTCAAAATTGGCTTCGGAGCATTTCACAGTAAAGCGACAAGGCAGACTTGTCACTTAAATTGTAAGTCAGGTGACGGGACCCTAGGGCATGTTTTCTGGTCTTGCTCCAAGCTCAGTTTCTAGGATGACATTTTTCAATTGTACACTGACATATACGGCAGAACGCTAATCCCTGACTGTCTCTCTGTGACATTGGGTTGCTCCAACTACTCTTTTCCCCCCCAGCGTTACAACTAGCCCTCATGTTTGGTATGGACACAGCAAAATGAGCTGGTTTCTTGTAGCTGGTCCTGCCAGACTCACGTAAATTTCCTTTGTTCAGAGAGTCTGTCCACTCTCCATTGACAAGAGCTAACTTCCTTGAAGGCAGGTACTCTGTTGAAGTTTAAAACTATTGGATCTGCCCAGAGCCACGCTGCATCTGCCGTAACCAATCGCTCACGTTCAGTCGTGACGTCAGCTTAGCATTGCTAGCGTCAGCCTTAGCCAAGTCCTTGACCACTAGCGGAGCAAGCTGGAAAATCAAACTTTTCCCGAGTGTATCTTACCTGTTAACAGTCTTTGTTTGTCGGTGACCCTGTGTGTTGCCTTTTTGCCTGCTGTAGGCTTTTCAACAACCATCTTACTGTCAGCAGTGAGCTGGTTGTGGCTCAGCCGTATCCAGCTAGCAGACACAACTTGGGACAGCGGTACCAACAATCACAACAACAAAACGGCAGCAAGAACTACTGGTCATTCTCTCACTTTGTTGGGTACTCCAGCTCAGCGACAGGGTCTCTGTTGAGCCTAAAGGCTTGTTCAGGTTCTCTACCAGTGTCGTCAAAGGACATCTGAGGGATGTTCTTGTACCTACAATGAAAAATAAGTTCATTTAGTGAGTAAAGGGTTAGAAGCACTTTGTCTGTAGATCTGTTTATTTTCTTAAAAAGGTTTTTATTTATTTTTTAATGGGACTTAAAATCACTCCAACACTTCTTTTTGTATGATGTAGACAATGCATTTATAATGGTTTAAGGGGGTTTATGACATGAACCATGCTAAGTCCCCAGTTCGAATCTGCCTAAGGTTTTGTATGTTACCTCCTTGTCACCATATCAAAAGCCTTTTTCACACAAGGATAATTATTCCACCTCTGTGTTTTGAATTAAAAAAAAAAAGGTACAAAAATGGAATGGGGGGGACAGAGCTGTTCTGCTGTTTAGCCGGCAGAGGTGGTAGTAACAGAGCCCAATGGACGTCTGTGTGACAGGGACAGCCGGCATGGCGGGACTACACGCAAACACACACTAGATGCCGTTGTTACACGCCTCTTTTGATTTCAGAAAGCTGGCATGCTGTCTAAAATCACATACTAGGGCGGCATTATTCCAGTGTTATTTGGTTCAGTGTATTAATATAGAAAAGCTGGCGTAATGGCAGATCTTCTTTACAGCAGTATTCAATCAATCACTGTGTAAACGGGGCTAAAGAAGCAGTGAAAAGACACTCACAGTCGAACCTCAGCTGGATGTGAGTCGTCATTTTCCCCAGAGATGATGATGCCTTTCAGCTTAACATTGCCTGTAAAACTGAAAGAGATGATACATAAATCCTTCGCTGATATCTCTGACATAACAGGGCAAAAGCACAAAGAGACGCTATCAGGACATAAAACACAAGGACGCTGTAAAGGAAAATAAGCTATCACAAGAAGATAAATGATGAATTATGAAAAACCAAAACTGAAATTAGAACCAGAAACGTTTTGGGTCTGAAACTACAGAAAAAAAACAAGAGTTCATCTTATTATTATTTAAATTATTGCTGAAGAAAATCCTTGTTACCAACTGTACATACCAACACATTTGATAATCTTAATTTATGTGTTGCCATCTACACATATGCTTTTTTTTTATAAATGCGTTTACAGGCTGCATACAATTTGTTCATTGACGAGAAAAAGGTTAAAGTTCAGTCTAATTATGATGATGATTTTAGGACTTACGGGATGTTGAACAGCAGCTCTTCATCTGCGTCACTCTCGACATACTAATAGAAAAACAAATGTAAATTCTTCATGAGCAATCAGAGTTGCAGCAGCAATAAAAAAACACACAGTCCTTCAGAGTTATATAAAGGGTTCATTACCAAAAACAGATATCTTCGTTTTATTTATCTTCCTAAATTGTGTTTTTGTGCAAGGCAGGGAATATCAGTCAAACTGGTGTTGTTTTGACAAGATATCCCTCTTTTTTCATAAATCAAGTTATTTTTTTAATTTTTTTTTTTTACACAATAAGTTCCTATAAGATATATCCATCAAACTGAGATTGGTTTATTTAATTTAGGAATGGCTGGTATTTGTCTTTGCAAATTAACTCTTCATATATTAAAATTCTAGGAATATTAAAACAGCTGCACCATTGGATAATTAGCTTTTACTGTCGCAGGTGGACATGGTTAAGCTAGTTTAAGTACTCTACCTCTTTAAGAATCCATTGCATTTGTAAATTCAGTTTTTTTAGACATTTTATGTGGGAATTAGTAACTGTCAAATAAATGTTGGGAAGCAAAAAGTACAATATTTGCCTCTGAACAGCAGTGGAGCATATGATAAAAAAAGACCTCACAGTCGTATAAATGTACTTTCACCACTGGATTTCAACCACATCGCTAAGCCCTAATAAGTAAAGTAAATAACATAGCTGCAGCCCATAGTAGTCTCAGTGAAATCAAAGTTTTGTTTGATTTAATAACTGCCAGTCCCACAGTGAGGTTCCGTGAAAGCCCCACAGACCTGCACTCATCCCGGACACATGCAGGAAACCCCGTATAACTTATATGCGTCTTTGGGACATATAGAATAACTGACCGGGGTAGAAGCTCTGTACGGCCGTTACCTTATCCCTGTCGTTCCGTTGATCCCACGGTTTGAACACCAGCTTGCCATCCCCGTCTCTGCTCTCGTTCAGGCACTGCAGCTTCTCCAAGTCGATCCGTCGGTACAGTCCGTACTCCAGGCCCCTCTCCGCGGGCTCGTGTTCCGCCTCACACCCGCAGCCGTGCCCGTGTCCATGACCGTGTCCGGACATCGTGGAGTTTAAAAACGCTGCTTTAGTTCAGACAAACCATAGACAGTCAAGAAAGGGACAATTCTGCATGAACAGCAAAACACCAAACACAAGTCACGTGCTTTCTGATTGCCTCGCAGTTCTTACCACAAAGCGTCAATACTGTCGCAAACCGTTTACAAGTCATATATCATGCCCTACATGTGGTCATATTGTGTTTTTTTGACAGTCTATGTTCCGACATAGATACAGTAATGCACTAATTCCAATTAATGCATCAAGAGCTATAATGTATTTTACATGCAAATCTAGTAGGCTAAATAGGGTAAAAGTACAATATTTGACCTGCAACTGTCTGGTATACACCCATGAAAAATTAAGCAGTTCCTGTGGGTGAATACGTATTTATATCTTTCACAAAAAGTGAAAGTAGCCATATTACAGTGCAAGTTAAAGCCATGCATTCAAACTCTATTAATCCCACAACGGGGAGAGTCACACTTTTTTTTTTAATCCTAAAAGTCATTTGACTCAAAATACACCTTGAGAACCTAAAGTAAAATTAGTCCTTATGCTGAATGGCCCATCGCAGATTCAATATGCTCCTGGATTATAGTCATTGATGCAGCTTTTGCAGCTGGTAAAGTTTGAGCTAATTTGAATTACTTTATATCATGTTGTATATATGTCAATAAATTAAACTAATTTCCATCTTGTATTAATAATCTCAATCTGCAAAGTAACAAATGACGAAAGCTGTCAAATATAAATAATAAAAGGAGTAGAAAGTAGTATAAAAGTACTTCAAAGTATTTCAAAAAGTACTTTAGTAGAGTAAATGTACTCAGTTATCTTTTATCCTTGTCATTTGTAGTATCAATATATATTAACAAATTTAGTGAAAAGTCAGATAAAACAAATGTAACTAACAGAATATGTTTATCTCTTCTTCCTTTAATCGTAACCCCTCAGATTTATGATGGGACCTTAAGGTTCTGAGAAATCACTTCCCTAAAATATAAAACTGCACAACCTTCAAATACTCATTTAAGTTTTACCAATTGACATCATCTGCTTGAGCAAATTTAAACTGACCTGTTATATAATGAAAGCTGGAACAACCAAAACGGATACCATCTATTTACACCCTGGACACTGATACAAGATATTTGAAACAAGGAAAAACACAAAATGTAGGTTTAATTGGGAACAAATGCCACAATACATGATTTAAGGATAACATTATGTAAACAATATACTAATACCTCTTTATTCAGGACATTCTCTAGAAGTGAGTTTTTCCATATTACTGTACCTCCTCTGCAGATTTTCTAAAACTGTTTAGTCATTTAAAGAGAAAAAGAAGATCATGAAAAAGCACAGAGGATGTTTGTGTTGCTTGGTAAACACCACCACACAAAGCTTTCTGCACACAGTTTTTAAGGGCAAAACGTCAATTTTAATAAAAATGACCATATAACATTTATTAAAATCTACTAAAATTACAATTTTTAATCTACTTCCTTTCAGGCCCATGATGTGGGGTGCCAAGTCCCAGTGTTGAAAATAAATACATCTCATCATTGTTGTAGACTGAAGCTGCAGACGTCCTATTAACTTCCTTCCTTATTGTTCTGTTTCCCTGTTCTTCCTCTTCTCTTCCTACAGTCTCTTCAGCATTCACTCAAGCTATTTCTCACAGTGAAGCAGATATTAACAGGGATAAACACATTTAACAGCAGGGAATCATGATCTGAAGCCACAGGATGGTTAAAATAACTTTACATTGTGTGTGTGTGTGTGTGTGTGTGTGCGTGTGTGTGTGTTTTTCACGGACATGATTTTCGCACTACATAATAAAAAAATGCAACGATTAAATATGCATGTGCTCGTTTTAAAAAAGCAGTCTTTAACCAGCCTGTTGATGTCTCTGCGGACACGCATCTTGCATGCCATTAAAATAATGAAAAAAAAAGTGTGTTCTTCATGTAGTGTATAATTTGATCATATGTAACGTAACAAACAACTATTCTTTAAAAAAACGTTTCTGTACCGGGAAGGAAAGGTTTTATATTTTAGTAAACAAAGTATGTTTTTTACTTTCTTGCTAGGAGTTAGATGAGAAGCTCTATACCACTTGTGTCTGTATGCTAAATATAAAGCTACACTCAGTAGCCGGCTAACTTAGCTTAGCATAAAGACTGGAAACAGGAAAACAGCTAGCATGGGAGCAGAATCCACCTACCAGCACATCTCACTCATTAGTGTCTCAGTTAAAAGTGTGTAGTTTCCTTTGTAAAAACAACAATTTTGTGTTTCACAGGGGGAAACCTGCTAAATATTTTCTATGTTCTGACCACTAACACTGGTTGCCTGGCAACTGATCCTGGCCAAATTGTCGTTTGGAACATTACCCCCCATTAAACTATGAATTGTTGTTTGTTTTTACACACAATTTTAAGCCTTTTTGGTGTGAACAAACAAGACACAACAAGTTAGTGAACTTTAAAGGTGCTGGGAGGTAGGCAGATTATGTTACCTTTGGACAGAGCCAGGCTAGCCGTTTCCCCTGCTTGCAATCTTTATGCTAAGCTAACCAGCTCCTGGTTTGAGCTTCATATTTAGCGTACAGATGTGAGAGTGGTGTCAGTCGTCTTGTCTAACGCTCTGTAAGAAGAAGGGTCAAACTATTCCTTTTAAAATGGCTGCTAGAAAACAAGAAAAACAGACTGTGACTTTGTTTGAAGTGTGTGTCCTTTGCGTCTTTGTCCCCTTCGGTTATTAATGATTTAAATACTTTTCAAAGACCCCTGAAAACAGATGCCACTAGTTAAATAAAAAAAGAAATTAAAAATTAACCATTTAGTACTGAAACGTTCCTATATCCATGATATGTTTGGTGGTTAAAAAGTGTGTGTGTGTGTGTGTGTGTGGATCAAGGGCTCTCCAGTAAAACCTTTCTATACTTAAATTAAAAATACAGTTGAAATTCATAAAATACATTCAGACTCTTTCACACTATCGGCGGGAGAATCTGTTCTTGAAAGCTTTGATAGTTTTGGCCATCATGGGGGCGATTTCTGCGAGAGGAAACAAATGGTTAGTGAGATTTAAAAGAACTCAAAACATAATTCTGGCTCTTTTTAAGAGGCTTAACTCACGATTGTGAACACACACACACACACACACACACACACACACACACTTACTTTTGACCTGTGGCTTGTCCCGGGCTGCAGGTCCTCCTCCTCCTGCTCCTCCTCCTCCTCCTGGTGCTGAGGAGCGAGACGAGCTGGGAGAAGGATTAAGTTGGGAGGAAGAGGAGTGGCTCGATTCACCAGAGTAATTTGTGGGAGCTGGTCTTATTCTGAAACACACAGAAAGAGACAACAGTCTGTGACTGTGCTAAATCTAAAATCGAGGAGGCAACTAATGATTAGTATTATTGATTGTCTGCTGATTTTCTTTCCAAATACTGCTTTATCATGTATTATAATGTAGATAAACAGTAAATCCCCACATGTGAGAGGCAGAGAACAGAGAATCTGTTTTATTTTTGCCTTGTACTGTACATAAACTATTTATCAATTATCAAAATTGTTGTCAATTAATTTTCACACTTACTTAATTTTCATATATATTTGGGAGGAAAGCCTTATTTTAAATGCATGGCTAATTAATTAGGGTATTACAGGCGTAAACATATGTTTAAAAATCCTGTTTTTATAAATAATGATTCAAAGATATGAAAATATATTTATCCAGAATGAGTGTCATTAGTAAACAGTAGCTGAACACACATGTCACCAATTTTGTGAAATTAGAGAATACAGAAAATGTACAACCTTTAACCTCAAATTAGACAAATACACCCATTGAAAAATATAGGTTAGCATAATCCCCAAATATTTTAAGGTGGTCTGTAATTATGATGCGTATTAACTCCCCTGATTACAGTAAATACTGTACATCCTTGGAAAAACCCTGTGCATACATAAATAAAATATTTATGTAAAGTTATCTCTTTGTTTTATGCTTATTCTATCTCAACAGTGTCACTTCATCACCAAATTCAAGTCATAAACCTAAATGCCAAATATGTCACTATGCTGGATGCGATACTGACTTGATGGGAGCTGCAGCTGCGGTGGACGTGGCCGATGAACCACTGATGGTGCCGAACTTCTCCTGTCGGCGGCGGACGTCACGTGGTGGCTTGGCGACAGAATTCACAACGCCATCTTAACCTGCCGACCTGCCAGGACAACACACAACACTCACACTAACTCACCAACACTCAAAGACCTTAAAAAATAAACACCAATCTGAGAGTTTTATTATTATTTTTTGAATGAATGTCCATTGTTGTCACTTTCTAGTGTTCTGTAATATAAATCTATAAGTGACTCAATGCTTCTCCTACCTTTTGGCTTGTTGGCGTGGGCGGAGGAGATGTTCTGGGTGAGCATCCTCAGTCGCTCCTCGCGCTCGTCGTGCAGCCTCAGATACATCTCCCTCCACGACTCGTACTCCTGAGAGACTCGCGCTTAAAGTCCCTCTGACAGTGACGCATCCACAGATCATCAGAATCCTCCGTGAACCACTATAAGAAGAGGGGAACACAATCAACAAGAAGTGCCATCAGGCTTCCCACACACTATATCAATTAGAGAGGTAAGTCATTGGTTGACATTGGAAAGACAAAGTGTGTGTGTGTGTGTGTGTGTGTGTGTGTGTGTGTGTGTGTGTGTGTTAGTTACGTGGTTGCTCTGCTCAATGCGGTACAGCTGTTCTGGTGTACATCGCTCCAGCACCGGCTCCAGGATCTCGAATGGCACTCCTCCAACTTCAGCGATGGCTGAAAGAGGCACAAAACAGTCACATCTGTGCAACAGTGTTATTTGTTTTAACCACCTTAAGATAACAGGCGTGGTTGGGAAGTGACCACAGAAGAGTTCCTATTGACTCTCAAACATTTGTACGCGGATCATGTGGACCTTCCGTTTACCTTTTATTCTTTGTGGTATGGCCCACCCTCTGGCACCACTATCACAGTTTCACATTTGTATAGAATACAGAATATTTAATAAAACATAAAATTTTTCAATACATTTAAGTGCTTATTTTATGGTATACATAACAAGCTTGTGAAAACATTGAGCTCTGGTGCCACCCGCTGGAAGACCCAATGACTGTTATATAAAGAATATTCAGCAGCCTCACTCACAGTCGATGTTGTTCTGCAGCACACGGATGCACTGCTCGTACAGAGTCATCATCCTGGGCAAGTAAGCGGTCTTTGATCCCGAGTAGACCACCATCTTAGAGTTGAATCGCTTCCCTGTGAACCCGGAATCCTCTTCGTCGTTGCAGACAGGAACTGAAAGTAAAGAAGGGAGTAAAAGTCAGACAGTGTGACACCAAGCAGGGCAAGGTGACATCTTTACCGATATGGTGACACTGACAAGAAAAAAAAACAAGAACAACTAGATTAGAGTTTGCACAAATGCAAAAATTCACCTGTTCGCACAGCCTACAATTTGGTATTTGACACCAAAGTTTTGTTTAATGG
The DNA here is from genome assembly GCA_013375575.1 of Percina caprodes. NCBI lineage: Eukaryota > Metazoa > Chordata > Actinopteri > Perciformes > Percidae > Percina > Percina caprodes. Next base: position 41,134 of record JABXJD010002750.1, read on the forward strand.
AGTCTAAGCAACCCCAGCAGGGCTGCAATTAGCGGTTATTTTTATTGTTGATTATTTTCTGGATTAATTGATTTGTTTTTGGTCTATAAAATGTCATAAAAATGGAAAAAAAAATCCCACGAGTGTTTCCATAGACTAAATATGACGTCCTCAGATATCTTGTCCACAACTCAAAGATATTTAGTTTACTGTCACAGAGGAGTAGAAACTAGAAAATATTCACATTCAAAAAGCACATTCAAGAGAATTTATTTTCTTAAAAAAATAACTCAAACCAATTATTTGATTATCAAAATAGTTGGCGATTAATTTAATTGTTGACAACTAATCAATTAATCTCTGGAGCTCTACTCAGAAGCCTCCAGGCCTCTGAGGTTTATCGATGCACATTTACAGTTATGTGTTGGTAAATCAGAATCAGAATCAGCTTTATTGCCAGGTATGAGGACACATACTAGGAATTTTTCTTTGGAGCATCGTTGCTCACAATGTGCTTACACAAAAAAAAAAATATACACACTAATATATACATACTCTAAACAGAACAATATAGACGTATGAGTGAACGAAGAGTTAAATAAAAATTATTTAAATATGGAGCATAGTGCAAGGATACTGGGATAAATCGTATGTTATTATATGAACAGTATGAACACATGATTACAGAGCATTCATTACTGAAACGAGCAAAGCAATTGGTGAACTTTCAGAAAATTCAAAATCCAGATTCAGTCAATATCTACACATGTGCTCACTCACCTCCCTCAGTACATGTACATAGACACCAGAAACCAGGACAGAAACCAGCTTACACAGGTAATCAGAGAAGGTGTTTACCTGCACTTTAGTAACCTAGTTGGTTACAGTGAATCTGCATAGACACGGTCAGTAATATTTCTCTCCTACATCTGACCGCCTTTGGCAGCACGGTTTGCTTATTACAAGTGTATTTATAGAGATTTTCCATAGTAGTAGTAGTAGTAGGATTAGATTCTGTTTGTGCCTTTTCTCCCTGCAGTATTTAAAATGTATCCAATAACAAAATAGCACAGATTATTTCCATATCAGGTTGACTAGACCTGTTTTTAATTCAAGAACAACACAGCTAAAAATGCTTTGTCAACTGGCTGACTTTGCTTTTCCTAACACTTCTTCACAATAAAAGCATCCTACCTCTTTGCCAGTGGAAAGGTTGGGTTTGCATTAGCAGTAACTCCAATACAACTAAAGCACTTTGAATTGCCTTGCTTTAATAATTAATTTAAAGTACAAACAGGAACAGTGTGGGTCAGAGTGACAGTGGCTGTGTGGTGAAAACTTAGCTTCTCTGTACAAATCAAATGTTCAGCAGGTGAAACAAACTGATTTAGCTTTCTAGAGGCCACTTTGTTTAAGCTTTAGTCTAACTTTAAATGGAAACATTTCAAATATGAGAATAATTTCTCTGTCTGAAGTCTTTGTCCTGCATTTGCATTGTAAATTGCATTGTAAATTGCATTGTAATTGTAAAAATTCCAATTAGAAACCCCATTAACCGTATAAATGGCCAAGAAATCAGCGCGCTCCAGGAGAAATATAGCTGGGAAGTTGTGTTCCTCTAATCCCGTCCCACCTTGATTACAGAAACTAGGTTTTCTGTAAATCAGGTTACTGGAGAAGGTTGATTGTAACTCAAATGCTGCACACTGCATGGTAGTCACAACACCACAGAAGTTCATACATGACTAAGCATTGTCAGCAAGACAATACAGAAACATGTAAAGGAAATATTGACTAGTGTCTAGAACACTAAAAGGGACTACGAGTTGTATAGTTGTAAAAGTACCCTAATGGTCATGATTTTAGAGAAGAAGGATCTGTGTTTCATAAACAAAACCTGAATCATTAGGGTGAGGGCGTTACCTTTCCGTCTCTGAGGGGACAGCGGAGTGACATCGATGGAGGGCAGAGGTCTGTAATAGGGTTGAATCGCTGGCAGAGGGATTTCAGGAATGGTCGCAATGGCCTCAACCCCCTGCAAACAATATTAAACATTAACAAACAGGATGTGATTACAACGTATCAAACAAAAGGTTTCATATGCAATAGATAATAGATTAAAGCAATTTAAAAGAGAAAAAGCAGTCAAATTTAAAAATAAGCTTTTTTTTTGCGACAGTTAGCTAAAACATTGATACCACTCTCATGTCTTAAATATGAAGCAACAGCCAGGTCAGCTGTTTTCCAGTTTCCAATGGCAAATTATTTATTAGACTGTTTCAAGAAACCCCAGAAAGAAAGTTTTAGTTATACTTGAGACACTAAACTTTGAAATCTGCGGGTTCCTGCTCTTTCCTGAATTATCCTGACAGTGGAATAAGTTACCTCGAGCTGTGAGAAGTTATAATGGCCATTTTTTTAATTTTTCTCATATTTTATTGACCAAATCCGGAAGAAAAAATCGATAATGATTGGTAAAATGATTGTTAATTACAGCCCTACTTAAATTATACTGAACAAAATCTAAAGCAAATGTAAAATGTTCTTCTCATAATGTCTGCTGCTGTCCTCACCTTCTTGCGTTTTTCTGGCGTTGCCGAACTGGAGCCTGAATGCGGCCTCTTGGTGCTCTGAGTGCCGTTAGCCTTGCTCCCTTTCAAGGAGGAGGATGAGGGGGCAGGCGGAGGGGTGCGTGAGCGATGGGAGGACGACGTGGAGGAAGAGGAGTGAGGCGGTCGACTGTGTGACGAGGATGATGATGATGGCTTCTTCTTCTTCTTGACAGGTGTTGGGGCGTCATATGTGAGGAAAGACTCAAAGGACATGGTGGGAGTCTCAAAGTCCTCTTCTTCCTCTTTGGGTGGAGAGTCCTGGCACCAGTCGTCCTGGAAACACGGAGGCAAATGGAAAAGTTTGATGATGCAGTGAATCGTGGGAAATAAAGAGCCAAGTGCTAAGTGACTTACAACTACCAGAAGGTAAGAAATGGTGAAATAGCTGATTGGCCGGGTCAAACTAAGGCTGCAACTCACGATTAATGTGCCAATTATTTTCTCTCATTTATTGATTTATTGTTTAGTCTATAAAATAGTGAAAAGACCATCCCAAGTCCCCAGATGTCTTCAAAAGTTTAACAAATTAAAAAGCTAATGATTTACCAAAATATGTGAAAGGAAAGAAGAAAGTCTTTACCTTTAAGATCAGACAGCAAATATTTGACATTTATGCTTGAAAATATATTTAAATTTGGCTTAAAATTACTTAATTTCTTTTAAATTAATTATAAGTATGTTGTTTCCTGTCAGCAGAGTTACTTAACGAACAGATTGTATCTCCACAGGATGTTGCTGAATGAATGATGAAACAGAAACTGGTGCACAGAGCTGCACAACTAATCATCAAATAAAAACATTGTTATTATTTTTTGGCTTCCACGGTATAATGATTAAAGGTTTAACAAATGCATCTGTATTGTCCTTTGTGTTTACAACAGCATTTCTGGAGCACCAAAGCAAGTGCAAGTGTTCACAGCTGTATTTAACTAATCTCTGCTATCCAAATGTGAGCAGGTGTAATGTAACTACTTCTTTATCAGTAATAAATCCTTTACAATTATTGTTGGCTGTGGTATAATTATCATAGAGTCCAGTTTTATTGATCATTAGCTTTAAGAAGTCACTCTATCTCATGGCCTATACCTACCAAAACAGAAATTATTGTTTAAATTTAAGGTTTTTGTACATTTTAGGTTATTTTTACTTTTTGTTGGGCAAAGATGAAAGTAAAGGCAGTTTTTGCAATTTGAAATCTTCGTGTATATACTGTAAGTTAAATAGATAACATCATTTCTATGAGGTAAAGAGATAAACAGTCCTGATTTCAATGTTGTAATGATAAAGTCATTTCAGGTGTATACTACTGC
>JABXJD010000713.1:0-42500 GCA_013375575.1 Percina caprodes
GTGATTGATGTGGGGTGTTTTTGTATTCAAGAAGATTTTGCACTTTTTTGGCTTTTGTATGATAAGCTGAGACATGTGGCGCTGGTCTTGTGTTGTCTGTGTCTCACCTAGATGTGTAACAGCAGTGTGTTGTAGTCAGTTCACAGATGTATGAAACCTCCATTCTAGCATCTGGAAATCTGTCATTAAGGCCTTGAATCACCCTGACACATGAGAGGGAAACAGTGCTGCTCATGAGTATAGGAACCCGGATTAAAGTTGATTAAAAACAGTAATAACAAAATCATCTTTTGGAAATTGATCTTTTTGCCTTAATTAAAATATGTATTAATATATATATAGAATATGAGGCCAACGTTGAACCTGTAAATCTGTGTTTTTGCTCCCCATGTAATACAGGTTTCATTTTTGAAGACATCTTATAGAGATGCTTTGCTGTGATTGATGTTGTTGTCTCACATAAAAAGTTTTAAAAGAACTGAAAAGTGGCTGGAATCACATCTACTTTCCTCCATCACCGACACATTCTGGTCCCTGAAGACCACCGGTGGGGGGGCAGACTAGACTACATGTAGGATTTCTGTAGCGTTAACGACACAACTGTCCACACCTCATCGGTAAAGGACGTTTAAAATAATGCTTGAGTTAACGACAGTGTCCCATTCCCCGACGGAGGATCCGTCTGTCCTCCGTCTGTCTGTCCTCCGTCTGCCCTCCGCCTGCTCCTCCGCCTTCCGTCTCCTCCGTCTGTCTTCCGTCTGCCCTCCTCCGCCTCTGTCCTCCGTCTGCCCTCCGTCTGTCCTCCATCTGTCCTCCGTCTGTCCTCCGTCTGCCCTCCGCCTGTCTCTCCATCTGCCTCCTCCGCCTGTCCTACATCTGCCCTCCGTCTCCTCCGTCCGCCCTCCATCTCCCCGTGTCTTAGGCCCAGACTCCTGTTGTCTTTGTCTTGGACAAATATTTGCACTTGAGACTACAGCCGCCGGATGTGTACAAGTACCACAGTGGACAGAGAAGGAAGTGGTGTGGGACATATATGTACTGGACCTGATGTGTACAAGTACCACAGTGGACAGAGAAGGAAGTGGTGTGGGACATATATGTACTGGACCTGATGTGTACAAGTACCACAGTGGACAGGAATATCAGATTCAGGACACTTTATTGACTCCACTCAGAGATATTTTCCACACAAAAGAAGCAAAACATGCCGATCAAATGATTCCAAGTTCAAGTCTTTTTCATTAGTGCTCATATTATTCTCTTTGGCTTCTTCCATTTCCTTTCCTGGGTTCAATATCTTTTTAAACATTATAGGTTACAAGGTGAAAAATCTAAGTAGAAAAATACCATGTAAGCCTTTTCAAATATAACCTCTTAGTACAATCATGAAGCTGAAAATGAGCTCGTCAGTTGTATAATTCACACAAAATAACACTTTCTATTACAAACATTGTGTCATTCTACATTCTAGATACAATAACTACAGCATTCACACATTAGCAGCATCTATCAGCTTATACTAACAGGATGAGAGAATTAACAACAATACCAAATGATCGTATGAAATCACCTGACCGAACCCACATTGTGAGACACTAGTCGCCATGGTAACATGGCTGCTTGGAGCTTTCTGCAGAACCACTGTAACGCCAAGGCACTTGATATGCTACTAATTGTACTGTATGCTACAGCGTCACTGTGTACTTGTACTTCAGAGGAAAAGGTACCACACGTACCTACAGAGAACTTTTCAGATTCAGAGCCTACTCACAAAATATCACAAATAAAATATAATTATTTCTTAAACTGCCCAGCATCAGAGTCAGATATACTGGCCACTTATACTCACATACACAAGGAATTTGACTTCAGTAGTTAATTCAAGAATAGGGACAACAATATAAATATAAATATAGGCACATATCAACATAATATACAAAAATACCAGTAAGACACAATATTAAGACAAATATGAAGTAGCTTGAAGCTGATAATGCTTTCTTTTTACTTTAACATCACATTGCCATTGGAGTGTAAATGTGTGTGAGTGTGTATCTGATGAGCAGGTGGCACCTGGTACGGCAGCTTCAGCCACAGTGTGTGAATGTGTGTGAACGGTGAATGGTTCCTGTACTATGGAAAAGGGCTTTGAACTAGAAAAGCGCTATATAAATACAGCCCATTTACATTTGCAGCAGAACTGGTACTGTGGCCACGTTCAGACTGCAGTGCTCAAGGAAAAAAGGCTCATCACCTGGCCATTACAGTCATAGGTCTTCAAGGTCTTCAACTTCCTCTGCATGCCTAAAAGCAGAGGCAGAAAGGGCTGCTCTCATGGCTAAGGCAGCGGCACTTAAAGAAAAACATGAGTTGGACCCTCAGTAGGAGCACATCCGACAGAAAAAGGAATTGCTGGTATTGCAATGTCAAAGTGCTGTTCAAACGGCAAAGGTTAATGTGTACAGAGGTTCTGATGTGCAGAGCTCCGGGGCTCAATCAGATGGAATGAATTCGTATCTGCAAAGTTTTAAATGTAAATATTCTCTCAGACCCTCTGCTATGGAATTTGTTCCACAACGTTCAAATCATCAGTTCCATCATTCACCAATAGGAGGCAGCAGTGCTGCACTGCTAATGGAGGCACAGCCTACAGATTCAAGCAATCAGGTAAATCTTCCACCAATAGGAGTAGCATAAGGAAACACTTCCACAGAACGTTGGATCAAGATGTTCTGAATTCCCAACCAAGCATGCCTCAACGGTTTCAGGAAACATATTACACAAAGGAATCCATTCAACATGTTGACCTGATGCAAACTAATGTGGACCAAGGCAATCTTCTTTCCATCATGCAACTCTACTAGTGCAACAACATTCTTCGTCAACACTACCTCCACGAGATATACCAACATTTGATGGAGATCCTCTTGAGTACAGCGCATGTATTAGAGCATTTGAGCATGGTGTGGAAAGAAAGGCTGCTAGCAACATAGACTGTCTATACTTTTTGGAACAATATACCAAAGGAGAACCTAGGGAGGTGGTCAAGAGCTGTCAACACATGCCACCAGACAGAGGATATCACAGAGCAAGGATCCTCTTACAAGAACACTTTGGAAATAAACAAAAAATAGCCACTGCATACATGGAGAAAGCTCTTGGATGGCCATCAGTAAAATCAGAAGACATTGAAGCTTTGCAAGCTTTTGCTTTGTTTTCACGTGTTTGCTGTAATGCTACGGAGGACATCAGCTAAAGTCAGAGATGAATATGCCATCCAACATACGTGCTCTTGTCTCAAAGCTACCATATAAATGGAGGGAAAAATGGTTTCAGTGATATCGTCAACTTAATTGAAAGACAAGTGGCTATTGCTTCCAATCCACTCTTTGGTAACATTCAGGACACATTTACCTCAACACTTAAGTATAAAAAACGAAACAAAGTCTCACAAGTACGCGTTACAGGAAAAGGAAGCAGTTTTGCTACTTCCGTCACAGCTATCAATTCTCAACCTGAAACTCAAACGCAGGAGAAAGGTGTTTGTTTTGGGTGTTTATCTGTGGGACACATTAGCAGAGACTGTCATAGGCGTCATTCCTGCAACTTGTGTGATCTGAAACATCCTACCATCCTTCACATCCATTCAAAGGAGAAGAAAACCAATTCTGAGGACACACACAGGAAGCATCAGATATGCAATTTCTCCCAAGACATGTGGCTACATAGGGGCCAGAGCACCGGACAGTGTCTTGGCAATTGTGCCCGTACAGATTAAGGCAACGAAAGGCAGCAAATTGCTAACTACATACTCATTCTTATCCTGGCAGCACAGCCACTTTCTGTTCTGAGCAACTCATGAGGGAGCTAAAGGTCAGAGGAAGGAGAGCTAAAATCCTGTTAAGGACTATGAATCAAGAAGGGTTTGTTGACAGTCATGTTATCTCAGGCCTGGAGATAGCTGCCCTTACTGGTAACACCTACTTTGAGCTGCCTGAAGTGTACACCCAGTGTAAGATGCCTGTGTCGTGTGACAACAATCCACGACAGGAAGACTTAAGTGTTTGGCCACACTTAGGCTCAGTGCAAATTCCTGTAATCAATGCTGAGGTGGAGCCTTTAATTGGGACTAATGTTCCAAAAGTAATGGAACCATGGCAAGTGGTAAACAGCAAAGGAGAACTTTAGCGTCAATACGAATGACAAAGGCCCATGACGAAGTTTGTAAACTTAAAGCGATTTTCACTTAGTAGGTTACGCCTTGGACAAATAGCCCAAAAAATAAAACTTCCCAAAGTTAAGCTCTCCAAGGAGAAGGGACAGCAGCTCCACTGCTAAATATGTATCTGCCTGCCACAGCCTGAGGGACTCAAAACCACTTTAGGATCCCAAGATGACAGGCAAAACACTGGAATGGACATGTGGCCTTATTTTAAATGACCGGGAAACCCTGAATGAAACTGCCAGTTAGATTGATTTACTTGTTAATCGAAGATGTGTATATATTATTTTTTCAGGTTGTTCGAAATGAAAATCTAATTCATTCAATTTGATCTCATAATTAAAAAAGCAACAGACTATGTCAAGTCATTGGGAGTTGTCAAACAAGCGTAGTGGCGGAAGCTTCATCAGCAGCAGTAGCAGCAGCAGGAGGAGGGACTGATGGGGTGTTAGGTCTTTTACATATCAGGACACCAACCACTGCAACAACAGCTAGAAGAAACAGAGCACCTGCTGCCAGTCCTCCGTATCGGCCTACAGGAGAGGAGTTTTCATCCTCAGGGACATCATTCATTGAGTTTTCATCCTTGGGGTGTCCACTGTTTGGACCTGAGGATGAATAAAACACATGAGTCAGTAAATGTGTGATAGAGGAGCAGCCTTCATCCTCTCTGATGGTTGAAACTGCAGAAAAACACCCAGAGAGAGACTACCTCACCTGTAACCTGTAGAAAAACACCCAGAGAGAGACTACCTCACCTGTAACCTGTAGAAAAACACCCAGAGAGAGACTACCTCACCTGTAACCTGTAGAAAACACCCAGAGAGAGACTACCTCACCTGTAACCTGTAGAAAAACACCCAGAGAGAGACTACCTCACCTGTAACCTGTAGAAAAACACCCAGAGAGAGACTACCTCACCTGTAACCTGTAGAAAAACACCCAGAGAGAGACTACCTCACCTGTAACCTGTAGAAAAACACCCAGAGAGAGACTACCTCACCTGTAACCTGTAGAAAAACACCCAGAGAGAGACTACCTCACCTGTAACCTGTAGAAAAACACCCAGAGAGACTACCTCACCTGTAACCTGTAGAAAAACACCCGAGAGAGAGACTACCTCACCTGTAACCTGTAGAAAAACACCCAGAGAGAGACTACCTCACCTGTAACCTGTAGAAAAACACCCAGAGAGAGAGACTACCTCACCTGTAACCTGTAGAAAAACACCCAGAGAGAGAGACTACCTCACCTGTAACCTGTAGAAAAACACCCAGAGAGAGACTACCTCACCTGTAACCTGTAGAAAAACACCCAGAGAGAGACTACCTCACCTGGCTCTGTAACCTGCAGACGGATGATTCTGATTGGCTCAGAGTCGATGAAGGTTCTCTTTTTCCGTCTTGAACCACCTGATGCAACTCGACACTCGTATGTTCCAGCGTCGTTGATGTTCACGTTCTTCAGAGTTAAAGACACATCTCTGTCCTTCAGATCTCTGTCCACCAGATCCACCCTGTCCTTAAAGGACGGATGCTGGTGGTATGGATCCAGGTGTCCATCTCTGCAGAAGAGGACGTAGTCTGGCTCCAGGTCAGGTCTGCTCCACTCTACAGCTTTGATGGTGGAATTAGCAGCCCGACATGGTAGAGTGATGTCATCTCCTGGATCCACCGTTACCACACTCTGGTCTGAAAAACAATAATAAACTACTATTAATAGTAAAATCATGTTATTTCAGCAGTTGTCTCCAGGTGTGTCCCTGCAGAAGGTCCCTTCAACACATTTCATTCTAAGCTACAGCGTGTCTGTAAAAGCTCGTCCTTGTTTGATTTCATCTGACTTCTTTCCCAGTCGGCGTCTGTAACGACACTAAATAACACCGAGTGTCCCCCAGCTCAGGTTGAACAGTCACGGCTGACGGTAGCACACTTTCTACCTGTTTAATTCAGCTCCTTACGGTCCCTCCCTATCTCCCCCTTTTGAAAAACTGCAGAGGACTGGATTGTTTATAACCGGGGTGTGTGTCACTTTTGGGACAGCAATTGTTAAGGTGAAATCATGTCTTTCATGTTACTCAAGTTTCACTTTATCCTTAGAAAAGGAAATGTAGTGTGCAGCAGGATGTCTAAACCCCATACACAGAAAAAAGCACCACCAGATGTCAACAGCATTGTACACACAACACAGGACACACATCAACACACTCCTTCCCCCCAAACCAATGACAGGATCCAGTTGGACAGTCCACAGGTCAGTATGTCTTAATAAACATGGACAGGAATAAATAGATAAATAATCACACACTGTATAAAAATGTCAAGAGAATCAAGTGAATTCAGGTTCCAAATAGCCAGAGGACTAAAAGAATCCCGGGCATGTCTAGTTCTTAACATAGGTAGCCTCAAATGGCCATTAAAGGCCTCTGTACCACACCACAATACAAAATGTCCGATTCAGTCAAACACTGGTAGAACAAAGGGATCAGAGTCGCACGCTGAATGATTTTATCTTGCGAAAGTAGGACCACATCCCCGAAAGGTAGGACCACATCCCCAAAAGGTAGGACCACATCCCCGAAAGGTAGGACCACATCCCCGAAAAGTAAGACCACATCCCCGAAAAGTAGGACCACATCCCCGAAAAGTAGGACCACATCCCCGAAAGGTAGGACCACATCCCCGAAAAGTAGGACCACATCCCCGAAAGGTAGGACCACATCCCCGAAAAGTAAGACCACATCCCTGAAAGGTAGGACCAGATCCCCAAAACATCCCACCCATTCTCCACTCAATTCACTGGCTTCCCATTTCTGCCAGGATGAATACAAGGTCTCAATTCTCACCCACCAGTGCATCTATGGAAATGCCCCCCCCCCCACCACCGGAAAGAACTACTCCCCCCTCTCACTACAACACAATGCCTCCACTCAAAAGACTCCACCCGCCTCTTACTCCCCAGGACTAAGCTCAGCACCGTGGGAGATCGAGCCTCCGGCTCCTCTACTGTCTCATTCATGTTCTGAATAACAGTTTGTGAAACATTGAGCTGTGATCTACAGAAATCAATGATCATATTCTTTGTCTTGGATACGTTGATAGACAGATAAATGTTTTCACACCACACTCGATGCGTGAGGTGAAAAAGTGAACCTGAACGCACCTTAAATGGCAATAAGACAACTTTGACTTTTTGTTTTGTTGCTATTGTATCGTTAATAACAAGCTTTAGGGATTATTGAATCTCCAAGCGCTTAATATAATGATATATATAATACAGATAATGCAAACTGAGAATATTCTATTCCTGCACTCAAAACATGTCTGGAGTTTGTAGCAAATGTTGGAATTTAAAATGTTATATGTGTTTAAACATTGTGTGTGATTTGCATCATACGTTATACATTCAAGCCAAAAGGCAAAAGCATTATTAACATACGTGAAGACATGCTGGTCATGCATTAAGTTTGTTATTCATAACATAAATGAAGACATGTTGGTCATGCATTAAGCTGTTTTACAGTACTCCTTTCCTCTGAGATAAGGTGCTCTGCTACGTTGTGTTATCACCCAGTTCTACTAAATGTGTCAGATGCAGGATTGAGGGTTAGGGAAACTCCCTGTGTTTGGTTCCAGATCCTCTTTACAGCCCAATTAAAAGGGCAGCAGGTCATGTTCTTCTTTGCTCTGCAAGTCCTGATTTTCAGTCACATTCCAACTGAAAGATAACGAATAAGCACAGACCCCCCCTTAGTGAATAAGACCAGGGGTGCATGAGCCAAAGAGCCAGCCAAATGAAGGGGAGAGCTGTGGTAGCTGATCTAGGTAACTTGGTCTCAGGATATCCTACGTAATAAAAAGAACTCACACATCAACATCTGAGATTCTGACGACTAACTGACTGGGACCATGAGACCGGAGCAGATTTAGCTCCAACACAAAGCAAACCGCTTGAAAGTCGGTTGGAAAATTCAGCGAGGAAGGATGCTTTTAAACCTCCTGCTTCAAGAAGCACATGGACGCGAGGCTTGTCTGTTGCAATGTTGCAAGAGACGAGCCCCTCGTCCATGATGCAACATGACCACCATGTGACGCCCATCCAGCCACAAAATCCTTTCATTCATTAGTCATGTGTGAAAACATCCATCATAGAAACAACGGTTACACAACCAGTCCCAGCTTAACCACGACTGAGTCACTGATGCGTTCCTGTACCTGATCTACAGATATCAACTATGAAGCCGTACATTCCCTAATGAAGCCAATATGACCAGAGTGTCTACACACATGTGTTCCCAATCAGAGCTGATGTTTACCAGAAGCTGCTCCAGACAGAAGGAACAACAGGAGCAGGGATGGAGCCATGAGAGCGGAGGGGGGGGGGGTGAGCTGCTGTCGTCTTCCTGTCCTCTCACTCACTTGGTCTGTTGTTTGTACTACAAGAGGTTTCTATCGTTGAGCATTTTTTCCACCACACGTATGCTCCGCCCACACGGAGGAGCACGCCCAGACAGGAAATATGGTGCCATGCAGCAGAGCTCTAACTGAAGACAGACCACTGACTGTTTGTTAGGACATGAGTTCATCAGCCAGAGGAGTCAGGAAGATCTGTGCCTGTGTGTGTGTGTGTGTGTGTGTGTGTGTGTGTATTAGTCATCAGCTTCCTGAACAGTCCACCGCCCCCTTTCCCCACTTGGCTGAAAGGTCTGACCTTGTTTCTAGAGCTAGAGTCCAGGTTGGTAGTGAGGGATTCAGCCTTTCATTTCCTACTTTAATAGATAATCAGAGTTCTGTTTGATTTCTTCTTCTTTTGTGTAGAAATCTGACGTCGGCGTTCTTATAGTAAGAACGTTATAGCAGATATCTCGGATGTTGATCCTGGACAGGAATCAGTCATGGGTCCAGTTGTTAGAGGGGCGGTTCTCCATGTGATGGTGCACGTTTGTGGGCTGTTTATTGTCTCCATGCAGATATTTGAAATATTGTAATCAGTGATCTGATCGGTCTGACCTGCTGGCCTCAGGTAGGCGCTGCAGGGGCATCAGAGCTCGGACTAACAGACTCAGGAACAGTTTCCTCCCAAAGGCCAAAACCACCCTGACCTCACACAGCACTGACTCCACTCCAAGGATATTCTATATCCTTGGAGTGGATACGTTGACAGACACATGAAGGTTTTCACACCACACTCGATCAATCAACGCCTTAAATGGCAATATGACAACTTTGACTATTGTCTCTTGCATGACATAGGATATATATATATATATATATATAGATAGATAGATAGATAGATAGATAGATAGATAGATAGATAGATAGATAGATAGATATAGAAAGCCTTTATTGTCATTATACACAAGTGCAGTACCTGTGCAATGACATTGAGGTAAAACCTTTACAGTGTCAACACGGAATATAAAAATATATATCAATATAAAAATATAAAGTATAGTTAGTGCAGAGGAAAAAGAAAGTGGGGGGGACCTAGTGCACAGTCCTGAGAGCTGTATGTATATATATATATATATATATATATATATATATATATATATATATATATATATATATATATATATATATATATATATATATATATATTGTGTGAAAGTAGTTAGGTATTAACAACAAATAAATATTGCACTAATTGAAATTAAATGGTTAAGTACTAAATAATATATAAATATATATATATATTTTTTTTGATATGACCACTATGTGACTCTGCTGTCTTCCTCTGTCCTCTCCTTCACTTCATCTGTGGTTTTTACTACAAGAGATTTCTATCTTTTTGTGCCACATGCTCTGCCCAATAAGCTTCCTCTCTTTTTTCTCTGATTACAAGAAAACCCCAGACAGGAAATAGATGCCCCCACTCCACTGCATACTGTAGAGACTCCTCTGGTCCTTCATAAATGGTGACACTTTACAATAAGGTACACAAATAAGGGTTGTTACTGTTTTTAAAAGAGTAACAAATGATAAGTTTCAGAAGGGTAGTTACTTTTTTTCCTTTTGACAAAGAGTAACCCCCGGCTGTGAGCCCAGTTCCACTGAGTCTTTATTATCCGTCTCAGGCTGCAGCAGGTTATTAGCTGAGTCAGCTGAAGGAAGGCCCAGAGTGAATGTTTCTTCATATTTGTATTGATAATAATAATAATAATAACCAGAAAATTCTGCAGAAAATGTATCAGTGAGCCTACTACCTGGTGCACATCCGAATAGCAATAAAACATAATAAAAATAATAAGTATTAAATGTGTTATCCCTTCAGAGATATAACTCTGTAAAACCTGTCTAGGACCTTTCTGGTTCCCAGGAGCAGCTATGACGTAGCTAGCGCTGAACCAACCAGACTCCATGTAAGAGTCCTTTTAGCGTGGTGGGACAGCTCTGCAGAAGGCGACGACAGTCATGGGAAACCTCACCCCAAAACCCGTTGGACAGACCTTTATTGTGAAGGATTTGATTGGACGTTGGGAGTTTTTTGTGTAGAAGTCTAATCTCTGTGTGAGCAGATCAGCTGGTGAGTTCATCCAGAAAGTCTAGAGCTGCTACACTCTGACCCCCCCTCAGCTCTCCCTACTAACATCCTGCTGCTGCAGCCTGAGGCCATGAGAGAGAAATAACTCTAATTAACACAGAACGTTTAGGGACCGTTAGCATTGCCCAGACTGCGGTGCAAAACAACACCTATCCCCAGAGGCAGCTATGACGTAGCTGGCGCTGCTAGCAAAGACCACAAATTAAAACCCATCTAAGTCTGTAATATAAAGCAGTTTATAAACTTTGAGCATTATTGGCAAAGTAAAATCTGTTCACTTAGAAACCTTAACTGGTCCTGGACCACAGAGAGACTCCACCAAAGGAAGCTCGTCATAATTCATTGTTTTTGTTTCAGTAGTCTAATGGGTAACATGTGTACAGTGCCCCCACACACACACACCACCACCCCCACACCACCATGGTGAGCAGATAGGAACCTCTCTACAGTGTATATGGTCCTCTGCTGGACTCAGAGTCCCTGCTCCCTGCTGTGTCTGGCCCCCTGCTGTCTGCACTGAGCATGTGCAGCTCAGAGACCTGTCCTCTAAAAACTGAACCTGAACATGATACAGACTCAGAGACCTGTCCTCTAAGAACTGAACCTGAACATGATACAGACTCAGAGACCTGTCCTCTAAGAACTGAACCTGAACATGATACAGACTCAGAGACCTGTCCTCTAAGAACTGAACCTGAACCTGATCCATACTCCGAGACCTGTCCTCTAAGAACTGAACCTGAACCTGATCCAGACTCCGAGACCTGTCCTCTAAGAACTGAACCTGAACATGATACAGACTCAGAGACCTGTCCTCTAAGAAATGAACATGATACAGACTCAGAGACCTGTCCTCTAAGAACTGAACCTGAACCTGATCCAGACTCAGAGACCTGTCCTCTAAGAACTGAACCTGAACCTGATCCAGACTCCGAGACCTGTCCTCTAAGAACTGAACCTGAACATGATACAGACTCAGAGACCTGTCCTCTAAGAAATGAACATGATACAGACTCAGAGACCTGTCCTCTAAGAACTGAACCTGAACCTGATCCAGACTCAGAGACCTGTCCTCTAAGAACTGAACCTGAACCTGATCCAGACTCCGAGACCTGTCCTCTAAGAACTGAACCTGAACATGATACAGACTCAGAGACCTGTCCTCTAAGAAATGAACATGATACAGACTCAGAGACCTGTCCTCTTAGAACTGAACCTGAACCTGATCCAGACTCAGAGACCTGTCCTCTAAGAACTGAACCTGAACATGATACAGACTCAGAGACCTGTCCTCTAAGAACTGAACCTGGACCTGATACAGACTCAGAGACCTGTCCTCTAAGAACTGAACCTGAACCTGATACAGACTGAGAGACCTGTCCTCTAAGAACTGAACCTGAACCTGATCCATACTCCGAGACCTGTCCTCTAAGAACTGAACCTGAACCTGATCCAGACTCCGAGACCTGTCCTCTAAGAACTGAACCTGAACATGATACAGACTCAGAGACCTGTCCTCTAAGAACTGAACATGATACAGACTCAGAGACCTGTCCTCTAAGAACTGAACCTGGACCTGATACAGACTCAGAGACCTGTCCTCTAAGAACTGAACTTGGACCTGATCCAGACTCAGAGACTATAGCTCTTCTGCTGTCTTATAGCTCCGAATACACAGTACAAAGAAAATCACACAAGTTGTGTGTGTGTGTGTGTGTGTGTGTGTGTGTGTGTGTGTGTGTGTGTGTGGTGAACAGGTCTTGATCAGCTGTTTACAGTCTCGTTCTCTGAGCAGCAGATCACTAATGAATACTGCTTATCTCCCCCTGAACTACATTAATAAAGTACAAAGTAGTTCATCTTGACCTCGGATCTGATCAGGACTCAAACACTGCCGGTCTGGTTGCTGGTTGAGAGGAATGTGAAGTGGTTCTTTATGTAGTTTGGCCGTGAGCCCGGTTCCACTAAGGGGGCTTTGTTAGTCATAGTGTATGGCATCCAGCTGCAGAGCCGTGAGTCTCTCAGCTGAGGGAGTGCCTGGGATCTCTGAGCTGTGTGTGTGTGTGTGTGTGTGTGTGTGTGTGTGTGTGTGTGTGTGTGTGTGTGTGTGTGACTCAACTGATATGCTTTCATCCAAAGACATTTTTACAATGAGTGTCTCATTCCCACCCTCAGCTGTAATAGGGAGCTGCTGTTAAAGGTATATATGAAGCTACCATGATGCATTCAGGGTCAAATAGATATGTTAAAGGTATATATGAAGCTACCATGATGCATTCAGGGTCAAGTAGATATGTTAAAGGTATATATGAAGCTACCATGATGCATTCAGGGTCAAATAGATATGTTAAAGGTATATATGAAGCTACCATGATGCATTCAGGGTCAAATATATATGTTAAATACATCCCGAGCCCACCGAACTGCAACCCCCCCCCCCGCCCCGACTACGCCTCGATATCCTGTCCATAAATATTACAAACAGGATTGGTGACAAAGCGCAGCCCTGGCGGAGGCCGACCCTCACCTGGAACGAGTCCGACTTACTGCTCTGAGAACTGAACCTGAACCTGATTCAGACTCAGAAACCTGTCCTCTAAGAACTGAACCTGAACCTGATACAGACTCAGAGACCTGTCCTCTAAGAACTGAACCTGAACATGATACAGACTCAGAGACCTGTCCTCTAAAAACTGAACCTGAACATGATACAGACTCAGAGACCTGTCCTCTAAGAACTGAACCTGAACCTGATCCAGACTCAGAGACCTGTCCTCTAAGAACTGAACCTGATACAGACTCAGAGACCTGTCCTCTAAGAACTGAACCTGAACCTGATTCAAACTCAGAGACCTGTCCTCTAAGAACTGAACCTGATACAGACTCAGAGACCTGTCCTCTAAGAACTGAACCTGGACCTGATACAGACTCAGAGACCTGTCCTCTAAGAACTGAACATGATACAGACTCAGAGACCAGTCCTCTAAGAACTGAACCTGATACAGACTCAGAGACCTGTCCTCTAAGAACTGAACCTGGACCTGATACAGACTCAGAGACCTGTCCTCTAAGAACTGAACTTGGACCTGATCCAGACTCAGAGACCTGTCCTCTAAGAACTGAACATGATACAGACTCAGAGACCTGTCCTCTAAGAACTGAACTTGGACCTGATCCAGACTCAGAGACCTGTCCTCTAAGAACTGAACTTGGACCTGATCCAGACTCAGAGACCTGTCCTCTAAGAACTGAACATGATACAGACTCAGAGACCTGTCCTCTAAGAACTGAACTTGGACCTGATCCAGACTCAGAGACTATAGCTCTTCTGCTGTCTTATAGTTCCGAATACACAGTACAAAGAAAATCACACAAGTTGTGTGTGTGTGTGTGTGTGTGTGTGTGTGTGTGTGTGTGTGTGTGTGTGTGTGTGTGTGTGTGTGTGTGTGTGTGTGTGTGTGTGTGTGTGTGAACAGGTCTTGATCAGCTGTTTACAGTCTCGTTCTCTGAGCAGCAGATCACTAATGAATACTGCTTATCTCCCCCTGAACTACAATAATAAAGTACAAAGTAGTTCATCTTGACCTCGGATCTGATCAGGACTCAAACACTGCCGGTCTGGTTGCTGGTTGAGAGGAATGTGAAGTGGTTCTTAGTTTAGTTTGGCCGTGAGCCCGGTTCCACTAAGGGGGGGGGGGCTTTGTTAGTCATAGTGTATGGCATCCAGCTGCAGAGCCGTGAGTCTCTCAGCTGAGGGAGTGCCTGGGATCTCTGAGCTGTGTGTGTGTGTGTGTGTGTGTGTGTGTGTGTGTGTGTGTGTGTGTGTGTGTGTGTGTGTGTGTGTGTGTGTGTGTGTGTGTGTGTGACTCAACTGATATGCTTTCATCCAAAGACATTTTTACAATGAGTGTCTCATTCCCACCCTCAGCTGTAATAGGGAGCTGCTGTTAAAGGTATATATGAAGCTACCATGATGCATTCAGGGTCAAATAGGTATGTTAAAAGTATATATGAAGCTACCATGATGCATTCAGGGTCAAATAGGTATGTTAAAAGTATATATGAAGCTACCATGATGCATTCAGGGTCAAATAGATATGTTAAAGGTATATATGAAGCTACCATGATGCATTCAGGGTCAAGTAGATATGTTAAAGGTATATATGAAGCTACCATGATGCATTCAGGGTCAAATAGATATGTTAAAGGTATATATGAAGCTACCATGATGCATTCAGGGTCAAATATATATGTTAAATACATCCCGAGCCCACCGAACTGCAACCCCGCCCGACTACGCCTCGATATCCTGTCCATAAATATTACAAACAGGATTGGTGACAAAGCGCAGCCCTGGTGGAGGCCGACCCTCACTTGGAACGAGTCCGACTTACTGCTCTAAGAACTGAACCTGAACCTGATTCAGACTCAGAAACCTGTCCTCTAAGAACTGAACCTGAACCTGATACAGACTCAGAGACCTGTCCTCTAAGAACTGAACCTGAACATGATACAGACTCAGAGACCTGTCCTCTAAAAACTGAACCTGAACATGATACAGACTCAGAGACCTGTCCTCTAAGAACTGAACCTGAACCTGATCCAGACTCAGAGACCTGTCCTCTAAGAACTGAACCTGATACAGACTCAGAGACCTGTCCTCTAAGAACTGAACCTGAACCTGATTCAAACTCAGAGACCTGTCCTCTAAGAACTGAACCTGATACAGACTCAGAGACCTGTCCTCTAAGAACTGGACCTGGACCTGATATAGACTCAGAGACCTGTCCTCTAAGAACTGAACCTGATACAGACTCAGAGACCTGTCCTCTAAGAACTGGACCTGGACCTGATATAGACTCAGAGACCTGTCCTCTAAGAACTGAACCTGATACAGACTCAGAGACCTGTCCTCTAAGAACTGAACCTGGACCTGATACAGACTCAGAGACCTGTCCTCTAAGAACTGAACCTGGACCTGATACAGACTCAGAGACCTGTCCTCTAAGAACTGAACCTGGACCTGATACAGACTCAGAGACCTGTCCTCTAAGAACTGAACCTGGACCTGATACAGACTCAGAGACCTGTCCTCTAAGAACTGAACTTGGACCTGATCCAGACTCAGAGACTATAGCTCTTCTGCTGTCTTATAGCTCCGAATACACAGTACAAAGAAAATCACACAAGTTGTGTGTGTGTGTGTGTGTGTGTGTGTGTGTGTGTGTGTGTGTGTGTGTGTGTGTGTGTGTGTGTGTGTGTGTGTGTGGTGAACAGGTCTTGATCAGCTGTTTACAGTCTCGTTCTCTGAGCAGCAGATCACTAATGAATACTGCTTATCTCCTCCTGAACTACAATAATAAAGTACAAAGTAGTTCATCTTGACCTCGGATCTGATCAGGACTCAAACACTGACGGTCTGGTTGCTGGTTGAGAGGAATGTGAAGTGGTTCTTTATGTAGTTTGGCCGTGAGCCCGGTTCCACTAAGGGGGGGGGGGGCTTTGTTAGTCATAGTGTATGGCATCCAGCTGCAGAGCCGTGAGTCTCTCAGCTGAGGGAGTGCCTGGGATCTCTGAGCTGGTCCTGTTAGCATGATGTCCATAACGTACAGTTTGGTAACTCAGAATAATTAAAGTCTCTTAACTCTCTCTGACTGTAGACTAACAACATGTTGGGGTGTGTGTGTGTGTGTGTGTGTGTCCTATAACATATCTATTTGACCCTGAATGCATCATGGTAGCTTCATATATACTTTTAACATATCTATTTGACCCTGAATGCATCATAGTAGCTTCATATATACCTTTAACATATCTATTTGACCCTGAATGCATCATGGTAGCTTCATATATACCTTTAACATATCTATTTGACCCTGAATGCATCATGGTAGCTTCATATATCCCTTTAACATATCTATTTGACCCTGAATGCATCATGGTAGCTTCATATATAGCTTTAACATATCTATTTGACCCTGAATGCATCATGGTAGCTTCATATATCCCTTTAAAATATCTATTTGACCCTGAATGCATCATGGTAGCTTCATATATACCTTTAACATATCTATTTGACCCTGAATGCATCATGGTAGCTTCATTTATACCTTTAACATATCTATTTGACCCTGAATGCATCATGGTAGCTTCATATATACCTTTAACATATCTATTTGACCCTGAATGCATCATGGTAGCTTCATATATACCTTTAACATATCTATTTGACCCTGAATGCATCATGGTAGCTTCATTTATACCTTTAACATTTCTATTTGACCCTGAATGCATCATGGTAGCTTCATATATACCTTTAACATATCTATTTGACCCTGAATGCATCATGGTAGCTTCATTTATACCTTTAACATATCTATTTGACCCTGAATGCATCATGGTAGCTTCATATATACCTTTAACATATCTATTTGACCCTGAATGCATCATGGTAGCTTCATATATACCTTTAACATATCTATTTGACCCTGAATGCATCATGGTAGCTTCATTTATACCTTTAACATTTCTATTTGACCCTGAATGCATCATGGTAGCTTCATAAATCTCTTTAACAGCAGCTCCCTATTACAGCTGAGGGTGGGAATGAAACGCCCATTGTAAAAATATCTTTGGATGTCAGCATATCAGTTGAGTCACACACACACACACACACACACACACACACACACACACACACACACACACACACACACACACACACACACACACACACACACACACACACACACACACCCCTTGTGTAGTTATAGATGACACTCCTTCCTCTTCATACCAGCCGATGTCCCAGAGACTGTTTGAGTGAAGTCCTGATCAGGAACCAACCCAGAGACTGTTTGAGAGAAGTCCTGATCAGGAACCAACCCAGAGACTGTTTGAGTGAAGTCCTGATCAGGAACCAACCCAGAGACTGTTTGAGTGAAGTCCTAATCAGGAACCAACCCAGAGACTGTTTGAGTGAAGTCCTGATCAGGAACCAACCCAGAGACTGTTTGAGTGAAGTCCTGATCAGGAACCAACCCAGAGACTGTTTGAGTGAAGTCCTGATCAGGAACCAACCCAGAGACTGTTTGAGTGAAGTCCTGATCAGGAACCAACCCAGAGACACCAGATGCTCATCACCAGATTTATTTGAAGAGATTTAAAACGTGACGTCCAGACACGACTTAGATCCATCAGACACTAAATTCACTTTCAGATCAAACATTTGCAACGAGACGGACCTTTTAGTTCTGAATGTTTGGGGGGTCAGCGTGAGGGAGGTCAGCGTGAGGGGGGTCAGCGTGAGGGAGGTCAGCGTGAGGGAGGTCAGCGTGAGGGGGGTCAGCGTGAGGGAGGTCAGCGTGAGGGAGGTCAGCGTGAGGGGGGTCATCTCTTTGAAGGACAGTCTGTCTCTCTGAGCTGTGAGGAGGACGACAGCTCTGCTGGATGGACTCAGAGGAGGAACACCACCAGAGAAACCAGGACTCAGTGTGGAGGGGGCTGGGGAAGACCTGCTGGTTCCTCCTGTAACATCAGCTACATGTTGTCACGACACAGTGGGGAGTACTGGTGTGAGTCCAGAGAGGGAGCAACCAGTACCAGCATCAACATCACTGTCCCTGGTAAGATCAGACTGGGGGGTCAGGATTGATGAAGCTGTGTGTGAATGGATGACATGCTGTAGTTTGTCTCTGTGTTGAGGTGGACCAGTGATCCTGCAGAGTCCTGTCCTCCCTGTGACGGAGGGACAAGACCTCACTCTGCACTGTAGGACAGAGACGTCCTCCAACCTCCCAGCTGCTTTCTATAAAGATGGCTCCTTCATCAGGACTGAGCCTGCAGGTCACATGACCATCCCCCATGTCTCCAGGTCTGATGAAGGCCTCTACAGGTGCAGCATCAGCAGTGTTGGAGAGTCCCCCCCCAGCTGGGTCTCTGTCTCAGGTGAGGACGTTGTGATATATAAAACCTAGAGGGCAACGCAGCTTTATTGATTTGGATGTGGATTAGAAATAACGTAATTAAATTAATAACACGTACATATTACATATATATGTGTGTGTGTGTGTATATATATATATATATATATATATATATATATATATATATATATATATATATGTGTGTGTATATATATATATATATATATATATATATATATATATATATATATGTGTGTGTATATGTGTGTGTATATATGTATATATATATATATATATATATATATATATATATATATATATATATATATATGTGTATATGTGTATATATATGTGTATATATATATTATGTAAATGTATGTATGTATGTATGTCCCCACACGGCCTGTAAGAGATCACATGTGCTGTACAAGTACTCAGTTAATGTTGTGTACTAATGTTCTTTTAATGCCACTTTCTACGTCTCCTCAGAGGGAAACACTGTGTACTTTCTGCTTCTTTAGTGTATTACATTGTGAAGGCGTCCCTCAGGGCTCTGGGTAACGGGGTCTCCGTTTCCACGGATGTTTTTAAAGCATTAATACAGCTTACAGGACTAAAAGAATCCCGAGGTTGTGATTCGGTTTCCACAACAAACTGGTCTGACCGGTCACACCCGCACCAAGAACCAGAGGCCCTGAAACACTGTTTACATCATAAATAAAAGGATCAGGTAAAGTCAGCCAATGGTCAAAGAAAATAACGTTACAAAATAAAGTATTTATTATAATAACACACAATTAAAACAGCTTTCAAGGCACATTCAAGGCATCTGAATATTAAAACTGAGATATCAACTTCCATCACGTCTCTGACTCCCCAGTAGGAGCCTGCGCCCCATGTGGGCCGAGTCCTTTCCAGCGGCCCAGGTTTGAGTCCGGCCTGCAGCCCTCAGCTGACCGATGTGTGTATGGATATATATATGGATATATGGATGTATAGTAATGGATTACATTTTCTCATTAATGGAGTATTTGTGTGTACTGCTGCTGAGTTCCTGTCTGAACATCTCTGTGTTCTGATTGGTTCTGCTCTTAAAGAACATTTTAATGACTTACTGTCACCTGAGCCCAGTTTCAGGTATCAAATAAATACCCTGACAATTCATTTATAGTGAAAGTACTTAGTAACTTTGTTTTTCTTGAAGCAACAGTACTTTAACTTTAGTAAAATGTTCTAGTTCTCTAGGAGGGTTACAGGAGGCGGTTTATATGCAGCAGCATCAGGTGGTCCTGGTCTCTTATGTCTTTTATACAGGAAACCAGCTACAACTACAGCAAGAAGAACCAGACCCACTGTAGCACCTACTGCCAGTCCATGGTCTCGGCCTCCAGGAGAGGAGGGTCCATCCTCAGGGAGATTCTTTAGGTTTTCATCCTTGGAGATTGAGCTCTTCTCACCTGAAGATGATAAAACACATGAGTCAGTAAATGTGTGATAGAGGAGCAGCCTTCATCCTCTCTGATGGTTGAAACTGCAGAAAAACACCCAGAGAGAGACTACCTCACCTGTAACCTGTAGAAAAACACCCAGAGAGAGACTACCTCACCTGTAACCTGTAGTAAAACACCCAGAGAGAGAGACTACCTCACCTGTAACCTGTAGAAAAACACCCAGAGAGAGACTACCTCACCTGGCTCTGTAACCTGCAGACGGATGATTCTGATTGGCTCAGAGTCGATGTTGTTTCTCTTTTTCCGTCTTGAACCACCTGATGTAACTCGACACTCGTATGTTCCAGCGTCGTTGATGTTCACATTCTTCAGAGTTAAAGACATGTTTCCGTCCTTCAGATCTCTGTCCACCAGGTCCACCCTGTCCTTAAAGGACGGATTCTGGATGTTTGTCTCCAAGTGTCCATCTTTGTATAAGAAGACAGTATCTGGCTCCAGGTCAGGTCTGGTCCACTCTACAGCTTTGATGGAGGAATCATTAGACCAACATGGCAGAATGGCGTTCTCTCCAGGGCGCACTGGTCCCACCTTCTGGTCTGAAAAACAATAAGAACCAATAGTAACCAATAAGAGTGATGGTACTTCATCAGACCTCCATCAGGTGTAACACCACCAAAGGGATGTTAGCTAACAGAGACATCACAGGACTTTATTCCCACGAGGTCAACAGCTGATTACATCTACGCCGTGGCTACGTACCGAGGTACGTGGAGATAGCGAGTCTGGCGTCACCTCTCACAAAATGTAGCTACAGGTTACAGCCCCCCAACTAATTTCCTGGTTCTCATTCACCATAAAAAAAGATAAAATCAAGGAGAGGGTTAACTTCTCCTGCTACAGATGTCTCACCGTTTTCAGAAAGAACAGGACACACACACACACACACACACACACACACACACACACACACACAGGCCCTGCTATTGTCTTAAAGAGATCAACACTTACATAAGTACGGAGAAAGCTCTGCGCTCTCACACGTTTAATAGACATATTATTCTAAAACAAATCCTTATTGTTTTAACAATATATTCTATTTGTCAAAGTTATTCAATGCAGATGGTCTTCTGATGAATTACTCTGAATGTGTGTTATATAACATCTGTCACCCCAAAAGAGTCAGCTGTTGTAATGGACGCCATTCCAGATGATGTTATTTAGAGGTAACACTGAAACACTCCCTTCTCCTTGTCTGTTGTCATTGAAGGACACAATAATAGGGACAATATGTCTTTTAAGGAGTAGAAACACAAGGAAATGTGTGATAGAGGAGCAGCTTTCATCCTCTCTGATGGTTGAAACTGCAGAAAAACACCCAGAGAGAGACTACCTCACCTGTAACCTGTAGAAAAACACCCAGAGAGAGACTACCTCACCTGTAACCTGTAGAAAAACACCCAGAGAGAGAGACTACCTCACCTGTAACCTGTAGAAAAACACCCAGAGAGAGACTACCTCACCTGTAACCTGTAGAAAAACACCCAGAGAGAGACTACCTCACCTGTAACCTGTAGAAAAACACCCAGAGAGAGACTACCTCACCTGTAACCTGTAGAAAAACACCCAGAGAGAGAGACTACCTCACCTGTAACCTGTAGAAAAACACCCAGAGAGAGACTACCTCACCTGTAACCTGTAGAAAAACACCCAGAGAGAGAGACTACCTCACCTGTAACCTGTAGAAAAACACCCAGAGAGAGACTACCTCACCTGTAACCTGTAGAAAAACACCCAGAGAGAGACTACCTCACCTGTAACCTGTAGAAAAACACCCAGAGAGAGACTACCTCACCTGTAACCTGTAGAAAAACACCCAGAGAGAGACTACCTCACCTGTAACCTGTAGAAAAACACCCAGAGAGAGACTACCTCACCTGTAACCTGTAGAAAAACACCCAGAGAGAGAGACTACCTCACCTGTAACCTGTAGAAAAACACCCAGAGAGAGACTACCTCACCTGTAACCTGTAGAAAAACACCCAGATAGAGACTACCTCACCTGTAACCTGTAGAAAAACACCCAGAGAGAGACTACCTCACCTGTAACCTGTAGAAAAACACCCAGAGAGAGACTACCTCACCTGTAACCTGTAGAAAAACACCCAGAGAGAGAGACTAGCTCACCTGTAACCTGTAGAAAAACACCCAGAGAGAGAGACTACCTCACCTGTAACCTGTAGTAAAACACCCAGAGGAGAGACTACCTCACCTGTAACCTGTAGAAAAACAGCAGAGAGAGACTACCTCACCTGTAACCTGTAGAAAAACAGCAGAGAGAGAGACTACCTCACCTGTAACCTGTAGAAAAACACCCAGAGAGAGACTACCTCACCTGTAACCTGTAGAAAAACACCCAGAGAGAGACTACCTCACCTGTAACCTGTAGAAAAACACCCAGAGAGAGAGACTACCTCACCTGTAACCTGTAGAAAAACACCCAGAGAGAGACTACCTCACCTGTAACCTGTAGAAAAACACCCAGAGAGATCATAGGCTCTGTTCAGTTCTGAGTGGAGACAAGAGGAGACGCCAAAGTCGGCCCTCATCATCACTAGTTCTTGGCCGTCGTCTTGGTGTGTAAAAAACGTTTGACATGTTTATGTTAAATATAATAATAGTAATAATAATAATAATAATAATATACGTAGTAGTTACACATGTCTTTGTACATTTGCCCTCTCTAGGACATAATGAGCAGACATACTGTAGATCTTCTATTAGTTTTACAGAGTCTCAGCTCTACTAACTCACCTGTGACAGTCAGCTGGATGGTGTTGTAGACGTTAGGGGCTATTCCCGTGATGTTTCTAACTCCACACCGGTACGTCCCCGTGTCGTTGACGCTGACGTTCTTCAGAACAACAGAAACGTTTCCTTCCTTCATGCCTGGATCTGCCAGCTCCACTCGCCCACGATATGAGTCGTGCTGGTCATTCGTAGGGTTACTTTTCTCCCTTGGTACGTACCATAAGACGTAAAACTCTGACCCTAGATCAGGTCTGGTCCACTCCAACAGTTCAATCGGAGCAACTCTGGGAGCCTGACAGGGAAGAAGGACGTCATCTCCAACCTTCACTGTCACTTGATGGTCTAAACACATCAATACAATCCAGAGAAAAGCAGGAAGCAGAAGTCAGTAATACAGGAGTTACTTACATTTATATAATAATAATAATAATAATAATAATAATAATAATAATAATAATCTGGTGAAGCCCTTTAATTTACATAAACATCTGATGAAGTGATTCTTTTCTCTAATCAGTGGTAATTCTACATAGAAGCCTGTAAAATTATTTTTTGTGTCAATATGGCTCTGTTTCTTTTTTTAAGTACATACGTGGCCTACATTTTGAAATGATATACAGTACATGCATAGAGCTGTATGCATAAGTTTATGAACCCATGCTGAAGTTGACTAAAAAAAAAAAAAAAAATAAAATTGGAAATTGAGCTTAATGCCTTAATTAAAAAATAGGAAAAATCCAACCTTCAGGGACACCAATTTTCTTTGTGAATGAATAATGTTTCATGGATAAATAAATATTCTTCAATAAAATACGGGGGCATAAGTATACACCACCCTATGTTAAAATACGGGGCATAAGTATACACCACCCTATGTTAAAATACGGGGCATAAGTATACACCCCCTATGTTAAAATACAGGGGCATAAGTATACACCCCCTATGTTAAAATACAGGGGGCATAAGTATACACCCCCTATGTTAAAATACAGGGGGCATAAGTATACACCCCCCTATGTTAAAATACAGGGGCATAAGTATACACCCCCTATGTTAAAATACAGGGGCATAAGTATACACCCCCTATGTTAAAATACAGGGGCATAAGTATACACCCCCTATGTTAAAATACAGGGGCATAAGTATACACCCCTATGTTAAAATACAGGGGCATAAGTATACACCCCCTATGTTAAAATACAGGGGCATAAGTATACACCCCCTATGTTAAAATACAGGGGCATAAGTATACACCCCCTATGTTAAAATACAGGGGCATAAGTATACACCCCTATGTTAAAATACAGGGGCATAAGTATACACCCCCTATGTTAAAATACAGGGCATAAGTATACACCCCTATGTTAAAATACAGGGGCATAAGTATACACCCCCTATGTTAAAATACAGGGGCATAAGTATACACCCCTATGTTAAAATACAGGGGCATAAGTATACACCCCCTATGTTAAAATACAGGGGCATAAGTATACACCCCCTATGTTAAAATACAGGGGCATAAGTATACACCCCTATGTTAAAATACAGGGGCATAAGTATACACCCCCTATGTTAAAATACAGGGGCATAAGTATACACCCCTATGTTAAAATACAGGGGCATAAGTATACACCCCTATGTTAAAATACAGGGCATAAGTATACACCCCCTATGTTAAAATACAGGGCATAAGTATACACCCCTATGTTAAAATAGAGGGCATAAGTATACACCCCCTATGTTAAAATACAGGGGCATAAGTATACACCCCCATGTTAAAATACAGGGGCATAAGTATATACCCCCTATGTTAAAATACAGGGGCATAAGTATACACCCCTATGTTAAAATACAGGGGCATAAGTATACACCCCTATGTTAAAATACAGGGGCATAAGTATACACCCCCTATGTTAAAATACAGGGGCATAAGTATACACCCCTATGTTAAAATACAGGGGCATAAGTATACACCCCCTATGTTAAAATACAGGGGCATAAGTATACACCCCCCTATGTTAAAATACAGGGGCATAAGTATACACCCCCCTATGTTAAAATACAGGGGGCATAAGTATACACCCCCTTTCATCAGATAACATGTTATCAAATCGGAATCACACCACAGTGTTTTGTGGAAACTGTCCAACTTTACAGCAGATTGTTTTGTAGAAATGGGTAGAAATAGTTAAAGCAGAAACATTCACTGTGTAATACTCAAAATTATATATGTCGTCACAAAATCTGGAAACAAAAGCTCTTCCATTGGGTTGCCAGGCCAGCTCTGACTGGTCCAGATGTTTGTGCCAGCACCATGGGTGGGGGCAGATACTGGGAAACGTTGGGCCACTATTGTGCTTCTCTAACCTCTGTGCATCTCTAAATGTAACTGTAAATAATTCATTCAATGTTTCATAAAATGAACAAATAGTCTATTTTCCCAAAGTAATAAAGTAAATACAGTAAGTGGGGCACAGAGGATGGGGGGCCCAGAGGACGGGGGGCCCAGAGGATGGGGGGCCCAGAGGATGGGGGCCCAGAGGATGGGGGCCCAGAGGATGGGAGCCAAACATTACTGAGCCTTGGCACAAAGGTTAAAGGATTAGAATTACATTTCTCATTCTTTAGAATTGTAGTGGTCTTAGTTGATCCCTCTGGTAGACCAACATTAATTTAACTTTGGGTCCCTGGTCCCTACACTGAAAACCATGGGTGTGTGTGTGTGTGTGTGAGTGTGTGTAGTCATGAGAGAGAATGAGAGAAGGACATTTGTGTGATGTGGACTTGTTCACCACAGACCTAAATCTTCTCAGCTGTTGCTACTGACATATGCTGCACTGTCTCTTCATGTTGGCACATTGTCTGCTTCAGTTCTCATATCATAAGAAGGTAATACAACGTGTAATCAAGTGATGGCTGATTAACATTAATGGAAATGCTACATGCTAATACCTGTTGATACAACAGTGCAAAGGCTCTTAACCCTACAGTTTTGCACATATCATGTAAGACTTGATTTCTCCATTTTTTTTGCACGAAACTCTCCAGAAAGTGCCATTTAATGGTTTATTTTTCAAAAAAAATTCTGTTTTAACACATAACAAATCCCATTTTAAACCCTGAATGATAATGATGCTGAAAGAGCCAAAGAAATTGCTTTGTACGCGGCAAAATATAGGTTGGCCCCCCCAAATCTCACTCCAAGGTTTTGGAAAAAGTTGGCAGCTCTGAGTTTACGACATAACTGTCATACTGAAATTAGTGAAATCCATGAAATAATAAAGTTTATCATTACAAACAATAACAGGACTCTCTCCTTTGAAATCACATAAACAGATATATATACACATGAATATTATTTAACAACACACACACACACAGCTCACCTGCAGCCAGAGAAAGTATCCATACTGACATGAAGAAAGCCGCATGTGGTGCTGATATTAATGTTGCCATGGCGACAGCTAATGAGACTGCTGCTAATGAGACTGAGAACCAAACTGTTCCTCTCCGTCACCAAGCCCTGGCCGGACAGCCGCAGGAGCTTATGAATGAATCCACTCCTCTGCAGGGAGGAGGGGAGGGGAGGGGGGGGGTGGAGGGGAGGGAGGGGGGGGGAGGGGGGGGGGGGGGGAGGGGAGGGGGGGGGGGGGGGGGGGGGGGAGGGGAGGGGAGGGGGGTGGAGGGGGGTGGCGGGTAGGGGAGGGGAGTCACGTGACTTACATGCAACGCTCCCGGTGAGGCGTTCAAGTACAGGCTCGGAAAAAACTGCTCAGCCAACATGCAGGAAATGAAATTATCAAGAGATTTAAAATAACTATATTTAGATTAGATTAGATTAGATTAGATTAGATTAGATTAGATTAGATTAGATTAGATTATACTTTATCCCACAACGGGGACCTTTTCTTTACAGTACTACATATGATACAGAGTTTTTAAGAACACACACACTTAAGGTCCGAGGGTATTTTACCCACCACGTCCAGATAGGAATGTCGTTAGTTCAGCAGGTCACAACAACACACAGAGGGACATCTTCTCTAGTAAAACCATCAGCTGATTAGGTCTTGACTTTCATTCATATCAGATCAATAAGTTAGTTTATCAGATCAATAGTCCTGGATCAGGACCTTCAGTAGAGAAAGCTGCTTATGAAGAATAAACTGTGCCAAAGTCAAAAAGCTGCCCCAAAGAATTCCTCTCATCAGGTTTCTGCTGCAGGTTGTTAAAGTGGAAATATTCTGCTTATTCATATTTTCTGTCACATCTACAATGATGATGAATAAATAATGAGGTATTTTAACATTATCACATGGAGCTACATGCTAACGGCAGTAATATCTCATCTTGGCTGCAAGTGTTGTTAAATTCTCCCAAATCCCGGGTCACATTACTCCTGAAATATTCCCAGTTGATGGGAATGTAGGGGGGGGGGTATACTTATGCCCCTGTATTTTAACATAGGGGTGTATACTTATGCCCCTGTATTTTAACATAGGGGGTGTATACTTATGCCCCTGTATTTTAACATAGGGGGTGTATACTTATGCCCCTGTATTTTAACATAGGGGGTGTATACTTATGCCCCTGTATTTTAACATAGGGGTGTATACTTATGCCCCTGTATTTTAACATAGGGGATGTATACTTATGCCCCTGTATTTTAACATAGGGGTGTGTATACTTATGCCCCTGTATTTTAACATAGGGGTGTATACTTATGCCCTGTATTTTAACATAGGGGTGTATACTTATGCCCCTGTATTTTAACATAGGGGTGTATACTTATGCCCCTGTATTTTAACATAGGGGGTGTATACTTATGCCCTGTATTTTAACATAAGGGTGTATACTTATGCCCCTGTATTTTAACATAGGGGGTGTATACTTATGCCCCTGTATTTTAACATAGGGGTGTATACTTATGCCCCTGTATTTTAACATAGGGGTGTATACTTATGCCCCTGTATTTTAACATAGGGGGTGTATACTTATGCCCCTGTATTTTAACATAAGGGGTGTATACTTATGCCCTGTATTTTAACATAGGGGTGTATACTTATGCCCCTGTATTTTAACATAGGGGGTGTATACTTATGCCCCTGTATTTTAACATAGGGGTGTGTATACTTATGCCCCTGTATTTTAACATAGGGGGTGTATACTTATGCCCTGTATTTTAACATAGGGTGTGTATACTTATGCCCCTGTATTTTAACATAGGGGTGTATACTTATGCCCCCTGTATTTTAACATAGGGGGTGTATACTTATGCCCCTGTATTTTAACATAGGGGTGTATACTTATGCCCCTGTATTTTAACATAGGGGTGTATACTTATGCCCCTGTATTTTAACATAGGGTGTGTATACTTATGCCCCTGTATTTTAACATAGGGGTGTATACTTATGCCCCTGTATTTTAACATAGGGGTGTATACTTATGCCCCTGTATTTTAACATAGGGGTGTATACTTATGCCCCTGTATTTTAACATAGGGGTGTATACTTATGCCCCCTGTATTTTAACATAGGGGTGTATACTTATGCCCTGTATTTTAACATAGGGGTGTATACTTATGCCCCTGTATTTTAACATAGGGGGTGTATACTTATGCCCCTGTATTTTAACATAGGGTGTGTATACTTATGCCCCTGTATTTTAACATAGGGTGTATACTTATGCCCTGTATTTTAACATAGGGGTGTATACTTATGCCCCTGTATTTTAACATAGGGGTGTATACTTATGCCCCTGTATTTTAACATAGGGGGGTGTATACTTATGCCCCTGTATTTTAACATAGGGGTGTGTATACTTATGCCCCTGTATTTTAACATAGGGGTGTATACTTATGCCCCTGTATTTTAACATAGGGGTGTATACTTATGCCCCTGTATTTTAACATAGGGGTGTATACTTATGCCCTGTATTTTAACATAGGGGTGTGTATACTTATGCCCCTGTATTTTAACATAGGGGTGTATACTTATGCCCCTGTATTTTAACATAGGGGGGTGTATACTTATGCCCCCTGTATTTTAACATAGGGGGTGTATACTTATGCCCCTGTATTTTAACATAAGGGTGTATACTTATGCCCCTGTATTTTAACATAGGGGTGTATACTTATGCCCCTGTATTTTAACATAGGGGGTGTATACTTATGCCCCTGTATTTTAACATAGGGGTGTGTATACTTATGCCCTGTATTTTAACATAGGGGTGTATACTTATGCCCCTGTATTTTAACATAGGGGTGTGTATACTTATGCCCCTGTATTTTAACATAGGGGTGTATACTTATGCCCTGTATTTTAACATAGGGGGTGTATATGCCCTGTATTTTAACATAGGGGTGTGTATACTTATGCCCCTGTATTTTAACATAGGGGATGTATACTTATGCCCCTGTATTTTAACATAGGGGTGTGTATACTTATGCCCTGTATTTTAACATAGGGGTGTATACTTATGCCCTGTATTTTAACATAGGGGTGTATACTTATGCCCCTGTATTTTAACATAGGGGGTGTATACTTATGCCCCTGTATTTTAACATAGGGGTGTGTATACTTATGCCCTGTATTTTAACATAGGGGTGTATACTTATGCCCTGTATTTTAACATAGGGGTGTATACTTATGCCCCTGTATTTTAACATAGGGGTGTATACTTATGCCCCTGTATTTTAACTTAGGGGTGTATACTTCTGCCCCTGTATTTTAACATAGGGGTGTATACTTATGCCCCTGTATTTTAACATAGGGGTGTATACTTATGCCCCTGTATTTTAACATAGGGGTGTATACTTATGCCCCTGTATTTTAACATAGGGGTGTATACTTATGCCCCTGTATTTTAACATAGGGGGTGTATACTTATGCCCCTGTATTTTAACATAGGGGGTGTATACTTATGCCCCTGTATTTTAACATAGGGGGTGTATACTTATGCCCCTGTATTTTAACATAGGGGTGTATACTTATGCCCCTGTATTTTAACATAGGGGGTGTATACTTATGCCCCTGTATTTTAACATAGGGGTGTATACTTATGCCCCTGTATTTTAACATAGGGGTGTATACTTATGCCCCTGTATTTTAACATAGGGGGTGTATACTTATGCCCCTGTATTTTAACATAGGGGGGTGTATACTTATGCCCCTGTATTTTAACATAGGGGGGTGTATACTTATGCCCCTGTATTTTAACATAGGGGGGTGTATACTTATGCCCCCTGTATTTTAACATAGGGGGTGTATACTTATGCCCCTGTATTTTAACATAGGGGGGCTCTCAGGTCTGTTACTGCTACTCCAACACAACAATCGGCAGCTCACACACTCCATCCTCAGTCTGCACGCAGTGTTGATGCTGATTCTGCTCCGTCCTGCTCTGGAACCCCACAACCGGCATCTCCTCATCCTCTTTTCTCCCCAACCATAATAATCGGTGACTCCATAACCAGAAACATCCATTTCTTTAACGCTACCACTCCTAATGCCATCGCTCCCGTCCTCCCGTCCTCCATTACAAGAGTGATAGTCCATATCGGAACAAATGACACAGCTCTTCAGCAGTCTGAGATGACAAAATCAGATTTTAACCGTCTTTTTAACTTTTTAAAGCAGTGTGGAAAGTCCGTTTTTATCTCTGGTCCCATTCCCACAGTCGGTCGTGGTGCAGGCCGCTTCAGTAGACTCCTTGGCCTCCACGACTGGCTCCAGTCTGCCTGCAGGGCTCATCGTGTGTGTTATGTGGATAATTTTAGTATTTTCTGGCAAAGAATGTCTCTGTTTGAGACAGACGGACTTCACCCAAACAAACGGGGCTCAGAAATGTTAGCTGTGCACATTCAGCATGTGGTGCGGTCCACACATGACTTACGTGAATGACTCATCATTCCTGCAGCAGACCTGGACACATCACCGCTCTGTGAACACATCTCTTCCCCACTGCCACAAACAGCTGTCTCCACCCGCTGGCATGTGAAGCCGTCTGCTCCCAGCGCTGTTCCATTTATTCCTGTCAT
Organism: Percina caprodes; assembly: GCA_013375575.1. Classification (NCBI taxonomy): domain Eukaryota; kingdom Metazoa; phylum Chordata; class Actinopteri; order Perciformes; family Percidae; genus Percina; species Percina caprodes. Next base: position 30,988 of record JABXJD010000713.1, read on the forward strand.
CATCACGCATAGACCTGTACACCCAAATGTTCACATCCCACACAGAAATATCAGGAATCAACTCCAACTCCAGCACCCAGAACAAACTCATTTAAAATGGCTCTCTTCAATGTGAGACCACTTTCGAGTAAGACTTTTATCTTAAATGATTTTATCTTGTCTGCAAATCTAGATTTTATGTTTTTAACTGAATCCTGGTTGCAAATGAATGAATATAGCCAGCTATCTGAACTGTGTCCACCTCAATATGATTGTTTTAGTCAACCGAGGGTCAGAGGTTCTGGTGGGGGGGGGTCAGTGGTCGTGGTGGGGGGTCAGTGGTCGTGGTGGGGGGTCAGAGGTCGTGGTGGGGGTCATGGTCGTGGTGGTGGGTTAGTGAGCGTGTATAGGAAAAATTTAAAATGTCATCAAGTCCGCTGTGATGAATTTAAATCCTTTGAACGTCTCACTCTTAAAGTTGGAGGGCTGCAACCGATCCTATTTGCTATAATTTATCGCCCCCCAAAACCGCCTGGAATATTTTTATCAGAACTTTCTGAATTTTTATCTACTCTGGTTTTAAATTATGACAGAATTGTTCTTTGTGGCGATTTTAATATTCATGTTGATGACCCCAACAATGTTAATGCCACTAACTTTTTAAATATGGCCACTTCTTTTAACTTCACACAACATGTCAAAGGGCAAACACGTAACCGGGGTCACACACTGGACTAGATCTGTACCCTGGACTAGATCTGTACCCTGGACTAGATCTGTACCCTGGTGTCAGCATCTCCTCTGTGGAGTTAGTGGACATGACCATATCTGACCCCAGATGGAGTGTTTTTAGCTGCGATTCGCCTGTTACTCATGCCGCCTCACCAAGCTCCGTGTCTTCTCGCTTCTTTAATGAACAAAGTGTTTCAAAGTTTTGCGCATTTTTTCAGAGTCAAAGCCAACACCAACAACCTGGTGGATCACTTCAGTCATATCTGCTTGTCGTCACTAAATATTACTGCTTCTCTAAAGGTTCGGCCTACGTCTAAAGCTAGTAAGCAACCCTGGATAAATGACAGCATTTGCAGTCTAAAAAGGGAATGCAGGAAAGCAGAGCGCAGATGGAAAACATCCAGTCTCCAAGTCCATTACCTCAGTCTGAAGGATTTATTAATTAACTCCAATAACATGGTTAAGGATGCGAGAACACACTATTTTTCTGAACTCATTACTACACATAAACACAACCCCAGGTTTGTGTCTAAGACCAGGATCAGCTGGTAAACCCGACCCCTCCTTGTGCCTCAGCTGGACGTAATGATGACTGTGAAATGTTTTTAACTTATTTTACCAATAAGGTGGTGTCAATCAGAGCCTCTATTACCCCCGGCCTCTTACTCAGAGGTTCCTCACCAGCAACAAGAGAGTTTTAACCAGTTTTATCCCATCGAGTTGTCTGAGCTTTTAAAACCAGTATCACAAATGAGAGTGTCCTCCAGCCCACTTGATGTAATACCTACAAAATTTTTACTGAAAGTAATAGATTCTGTTGGGCCCCATTTGATCTCCGTTGGTTGCGTACCCGATTACTTGCGTGAACCCACTTTTAAAGAAACCTGGTTTAGATCCCTCCCTCCCACATAATTTTAGACCAATTTCAAAACTGCCTTTTATTGCAAAGATTTTAGAAAGAATCGTGTCCAAACAGCTGCTCACTGTACTGGAAAATAACAAAATATTTGAAAAGTTTCAGTCTGGTTTTAGGAAGTACCCCAGCACTGAGACTGCCCTGCTGGTTTTAGGAAGTACCCCAGCACTGAGACTGCCCTGCTGGTTTTAGGAAGTACCCCAGCACTGAGACTGCCCTGCTGGTTTTAGGAAGTACCCCAGCACTGAGACTGCCCTGCTTAAAGTCACCAATGACCTTTTAATGTCTGCTGATGAAGGCATGTGCTCAGTCCTTGTACTCCTGGACCTTAGTGCTGCTTTTCACGCCATTGATCACAGCATCATGTTAGACAGACTGAGGCACTGGGGGGGGGGATCTCTGGTACTGCCCTAGAATGGTTTTCATCCTACCTGTCAAATAGGAAGTTTTGCGTGTCTGTAAATAACTATGTCTCCTCGTTCTGTTTAGTTAAATATGGTGTTCCTCAGGGGTCGGTCTTAGGACCCATTTTGTTTTCCTTGTATCTGCTTCCCCTTGGACATATTATTCATAAACATGGCATTTCTTTTCATATTTATGCTGATGACACACAAATATACTTGCCCGTCAGATCCACAGACCCTGGGATGCTGAGTTCACTTAACAACTGCCTTTGTGAAGTTAAAAAATGGATGTCAAATAATTTCCTCCAGCTGAACTCAGACAAAACAGAAATCCTGGTCATCGGGTCTCTGCAGATGGCAAATCAAATACATCTGCCGGTTCGCTAGTAAATCATATTAAGCCTGTGGCAAAGAACCTCGGTGTTTGGTTTGATGGTAATTTAAATTTTGAGCAGCACACCACAAAGCTTGTTCAATCATGTTTTTATCAACAAAGAAATATAGCTAAAATTCGATCAATGTTAACTTTTAAGGACACCGAGACCATTATACACGCCTTCATCTCATCTCGCCTGGATTATTGCAACAGCCTTTTCACCTGTTTAACCCAAAAATCTATTGATGGACTCCAGACTGTCCAGGACTCAGCTGCCAGGCTCTTAACCAGAACAAAGACATAGGACCACATTACTCCTGTTTTAGCTTCATTACACTGGCTCCCAGTATGTTTTAGAATTGACTTTAAAATTCTATTGATCACTTTTAAAGCTCTTCATGGCCTCTCGCCTTGTTATATTTCTGACCTTTTAGTCCCGTATACACCAGCACGCACCTTGAGATCCTCGGGCAAAGGTCTGCTATCTGGTCCAGAGTCTCGACTGAAAGCTAAAGGGGGTCAGGGCCCCGAGGCTCTGGAACAGCCTGCCCGAGGAAATCAGGTCAGCTGAGTCAGTGAACTCTTTTAAGTCCCTTCTTAAAACAGACTTTTATAGGAGAGCCTTTCCCGATCTTATTTGACTTTATTTTATCACTTTTATTTTATTGCATTTTTGGAATTTTATATTTATCTGCATTCTGTATGTTTTTCGTGGTTTTATCTTTTTGTATTAATTGTCTCTTTACACTTGTTAAAGCACTTTGTAACTTGTTTTTGAAAAGTGCTCTACAAAAAAAGATTATTATTATTATTATTATTATTATTATTATACTTATGCCCCCTGTATTTTAACATAGGGGGGTGTATACTTATGCCCCCTGTATTTTAACATAGGGGGGTGTATACTTATGCCCCCTGTATTTTAACATAGGGGGGTGTATACTTATGCCCCTGTATTTTAACATAGGGGGGTGTATACTTATGCCCCTGTATGTTAACATAGGGGGGTGTATACTTATGCCCCTGTATGTTAACATAGGGGGGTGTATACTTATGCCCCTGTATTTTAACATAGGGGGGTGTACGCTTATGCCCCTGTATTTTAACATAGGGGGGTGTACACTTATGCCCCCTGTATTTTAACATAGGGGGTGTATACTTATGCCCCCTGTATTTTAACATAGGGGGGTGTACACTTATGCCCCTGTATTTTAACATAGGGGGGTGTATACTTATGCCACCTGTATTTTAACATAGGGGGGTGTATACTTATGCCCCTGTATTTTAACATAGGGGGGTGTATACTTATGCCACCTGTATTTTAACATAGGGGGGTGTATACTTATGCCCCCTGTATTTTAACATAGGGGTGTATACTTATGCCCCTTTATTTTAACATAGGGGTGTATACTTATGCCCCTGTATTTTAACATAGGGGGTGTATACTTATGCCCCCTTTATTTTAACATAGGGGTGTATACTTATGCCCCTGTATTTTAACATAGGGGGGTGTATACTTATGCCCCTTTATTTTAACATAGGGGTGTATACTTATGCCCCTGTATTTTAACATAGGGGTGTATACTTATGCCCCCTGTATTTTAACATAGGGGTGTATACTTATGCCCCTGTATTTTAACATAGGGGGGTGTATACTTATGCCCCTGTATTTTAACATAGGGGGGTGTATACTTATGCCCCTGTATTTTAACATAGGGGTGTATACTTATGCCCCTGTATTTTAACATAGGGGTGTATACTTATGCCCCTGTATTTTAACATAGGGGTGTATACTTATGCCCCTGTATTTTAACATAGGGGGGTGTATACTTATGCCCCTGTATGTTAACATAGGGGGGTGTATACTTATGCCCCTGTATGTTAACATAGGGGGGTGTATACTTATGCCCCTGTATTTTAACATAGGGGGGTGTACGCTTATGCCCCTGTATGTTAACATAGGGGGGTGTATACTTATGCCCCCTGTATTTTAACATAGGGGGGTGTACACTTATGCCCCCTGTATTTTAACATAGGGGGGTGTATACTTATGTCCCTGTATTTTAACATAGGGGTGTATACTTATGCCCCTGTATTTTAACATAGGGGGGTGTATACTTATGCCCCTGTATTTTAACATAGGGGGGTGTATACTTATGCCCCTGTATTTTAACATAGGGGGGTGTATACTTATGTCCCTGTATTTTAACATAGGGGGTGTATACTTATGCCCCTGTATTTTAACATAGGGGTGTATACTTATGCCCCTGTATTTTAACATAGGGGGGTGTATACTTATGCCACCTGTATTTTAACATAGGGGGGTGTATACTTATGCCCCTGTATTTTAACATAGGGGTGTATACTTATGCCCCTTTATTTTAACATAGGGGTGTATACTTATGCCCCTGTATTTTAACATAGGGGGTGTATACTTATGCCCCTTTATTTTAACATAGGGGTGTATACTTATGCCCCTGTATTTTAACATAGGGGTGTATACTTATGCCCCTTGTATTTTAACATAGGGGGTGTATACTTATGCCCCTGTATTTTAACATAGGGGGTGTATACTTATGCCCCCTCTATTTTAACTTAGGGGGTGTACTTATGCCCCTGTATTTTAACATAGGGGGTGTATACTTATGCCCTGTATTTTAACATAGGGGGTGTATACTTATGCCCCTGTATTTTAACATAGGGGGTGTATACTTATGCCCTGTATTTTAACATAGGGGGTGTATACTTATGCCCCTGTATTTTAACATAGGGGGTGTATACTTATGCCCCTGTATTTTAACATAGGGGTGTATACTTATGCCCCTGTATTTTAACATAGGGGTGTATACTTATGCCCCTGTATTTTAACATAGGGGGTGTATACTTATGCCCCTGTATTTTAACATAGGGGGTGTATACTTATGCCCCTGTATTTTAACATAGGGGGTGTATACTTATGCCCTGTATTTTAACATAGGGGGTGTATACTTATGCCCCTGTATTTTAACATAGGGGGTGTATACTTATGCCCCTGTATTTTAACATAGGGGTGTATACTTCTGCCCCTGTATTTTAACATAGGGGTGTATACTTATGCCCCTGTATTTTAACTTAGGGGGTGTATACTTCTGCCCCTGTATTTTAACTTAGGGGTGTATACTTATGCCCCTGTATTTTAACATAGGGGTGTATACTTATGCCCCTTTATTTTAACATAGGGGGTGTATACTTATGCCCCTGTATTTTAACATAGGGGTGTATACTTATGCCCCTTTATTTTAACATAGGGGTGTATACTTATGCCCCTGTATTTTAACATAGGGGTGTATACTTATGCCCCTTTATTTTAACATAGGGGGTGTATACTTATGCCCCTGTATTTTAACATAGGGGTGTATACTTATGCCCCTCTATTTTAAATTAGGGGTGTATACTTATGCCCCTGTATTTTAACATAGGGGTGTATACTTATGCCCCTGTATTTTAACATAGGGGTGTATACTTATGCCCCTGTATTTTAACATAGGGGGTGTATACTTATGCCCCTATATTTTAACATAGGGGTGTATACTTATGCCCCTGTATTTTAACATAGGGGTGTATACTTATGCCCCTGTATTTTAACATAGGGGTGTATACTTATGCCCCTGTATTTTAACATAGGGGTGTATACTTATGCCCCTGTATTTTAACATAGGGGGTGTATACTTATGCCCCTGTATTTTAACATAGGGGGTGTATACTTATGCCCCTGTATTTTAACATAGGGGTGTATACTTATGCCCTGTATTTTAACATGGGGGTGTATACTTATGCCCCTGTATTTTAACATAGGGGGGTGTATACTTATGCCCCTGTATTTTAACATAGGGGGGTGTATACTTATGCCCCTGTATTTTAACATAGGGGGGTGTATACTTATGCCCCCTGTATTTTAACATAGGGGGTGTATACTTATGCCCCTGTATTTTAACATAGGGGGGTGTATACTTATGCCCCTGTATTTTAACATAGGGGGGTGTATACTTATGCCCCCTGTATTTTAACATAGGGGGGTGTATACTTATGCCCCCTGTATTTTAACTTAGGGGGTGTATACTTCTGCCCCTGTATTTTAACATAGGGGGGTGTATACTTATGCCCCCTGTATTTTAACTTAGGGGGGTGTATACTTATGCCCCCTGTATTTTAACTTAGGGGGTGTATACTTCTGCCCCTGTATTTTAACTTAGGGGGTGTATACTTATGCCCCCCTTTATGAAACATTATTCATTCACAAAGATAATTGGTGTCCTTTAAGGTTGATTTTACCTCATTTTTTAATTAAGGCATTAATATAAATTTCCAAAACATGATTTTTTTTATTCCTCTTTTTAGTCAACTTAAGCCTGACTTATGAGCACAACTGTACTGTGAGAAATGAATATGAAGATATAAACGCAGAGAGTTAAATTTTCATTGATGATATTTTATTGGATTTCAACTTAAAACTATATTATTCAGATTCAATTTTTAATTAAATTTTTCTAGTTCAGCAATTCAAATTCAAATCTAAATGATTTAATTCAAATATAAATGATTTTAATTCAAATCTAAATGATCTAAATCAGTCCACAGTCTCCGTCTCTGTCTCCAGGTCCAACGAGGACATGTGGAGTTCCTCAGGGAAGATCTCTGATCAGAAGTGATGCTCCGTGGTGACATCATCAAGGTCTTCAGCCAATCCCTTCTCAGACTGGGTGGTGGGGGTCATCACCATGGAGACGGGCCGGTTGTTTCCTACAGTCAGAGCAGGTTAGATAATGGATCAGGAGAAGGATTCTGACAGAGACCCTGGTTGTTCCTCCTCGTTAAGATTTTGACATTCAGGTCGCTTTTAATCCAGAATCCCCCTTTTAACCAAATTACCATAAAATGGATCCTTCCAACGCTCTTTCATTCCTCTGATCTTAACTATTAGTCAAAATAATTCATAATTTCTGCTTTTTAACTCTAATATCAGGTATAATTCTATATAAATGAGGGTTAATATTAGGTATAATTCTATATAAATGAGGGTTAATATTAGGTATAATTCTATATAAATGAGGGTTAATATCAGGTATAATTCTATATAAATGAGGGTTAATATCAGGTATAATTCTATATAAATGAGGGTTAATATCAGGTATAATTCTATATAAATGAGGGTTAATATCAGGTATAATTCTATATAAATGAGGGTTAATATCAGGTATAATTCTATATAAATGAGGGTTAATATCAGGTATAATTCTATATAAATGAGGGTTAATATCAGGTATAATTCTATATAAATGAGGGTTAATATTAGGTATAATTCTATATAAATGAGGGTTAATTTTAGGTATAATTCTATATAAATGAGGGTTATTGACCAGGAATTCCAGAAAGTATAAAACTAGTAAGGTGGTGGTAGTGGAGACTAGAAAAAAGTCTGAAAAAGGGACAAAAATGTCCCTTTTTTGTCTGTTTTTGACCCGGGAGACAACAACAGGGTTAATGAAAGTGTTGATAGATAGATTGGTTGTGAGGTCAGTGAATGATTCAGAATCTTACCTGCTGCCCTGCGTCGATACAGAGACACAATGATGAAGGTGAAGATGCAGTACAACACCACCAGGTGGACCAGTCTGATCACAAACGGGAAGAGGTCTGGGGCTTCAGGGGGCAGAGCTGAGGTCTCTGGTTTCCCTGTAGAGAGAATCAGAGTCAGGTGAATATCTTGATGAATGAACTCCTGAAATCAAAGGTAACCTCCTCACCTGAGACAGAGACCCAGCTGGGGGGGGACTCTCCAACACTGCTGATGCTGCACCTGTAGAGGCCTTCATCAGACCTGGAGACATGGGGGATGGTCATGTGACCTGCAGGCTCAGTCCTGATGAGGGAGCCATCTTTATAGAAAGCAGCTGGGAGGTTGGAGGACGTCTCTGTCCTACAGTGCAGAGTGAGGTCTTGTCCCTCCGTCACAGGGAGGACAGGACTCTGCAGGATCACTGGTCCACCTCAACACAGAGACAAACTACAGCATGTCATCCATTCACACACAGCTTCATCAATCCTGACCCCCCAGTCTGATCTTACCAGTGACAGTGATGTTGATGCTGGTACTGGTTGCTCCCTCTCTGGACTCACACCAGTACCCCCCACTGTCCACTGGGCGCATGTAGCTGATGTTACAGGAGGAACCAGCAGGTCTTCCCCAGCCCCCTCCACACAGAGTCCTGGTTTCTCTGGTGGTGTTCCTCCTCAGAGTCCATCCAGCAGAGCTGTCGTCCTCCTCACAGCTCAGAGAGACAGATGTATATTTAAACATCTGAGAGCTGCTGGGACTCACAGTCAGAGAGACTGGAGGAGGGAGTAGTTAAAATACTAGTTGATTATATATTATTATTATTATTATTATTATATTATTACTGCTATTATAACAATCACTGCTTTGGACAGAGCGTGACTGAGCTCTGATGCTTCACATTGATTCTCGGGGATACTGGAGGAATCATCTCTTTACACTTTCAATAATTTATCTAATATTAATTATTAATTATCAATTAATCTGGGAAATCTTTCATATTCGCTCCATTATCTTAACCCCATGTTATGTTTTTCATCTTTACCTTTCTCTTTTTCTACTGTCGCCCACAACAAGTGTCTCCACATCAAAGCCACTCTGAGTCTCAAAGGGATGTGGTCAACCTATCTGGTATTCTGGGAGGGGGTTTCCTGTTTGAGAATGAGATGGTACGAGCCAGCGGATGTAGATGTAGGGGAGGTGAGGGGGCAGGTTTGATGAAAAACAAACTTATTAACACACATATTGACAACTTGGTCTACATCCGCTTTAATTAATTTTAATTAATGAGGCCTCTGGTTGCTCAAACACCCCCCCCCACCCCCCATCCTAACAGCATCTTTTCTACCAAGAGGACCGAGGACTGACCTTGGTTGGTGGGGCAGCTCAGCAGGGAGGTCACACCTGAAGAGATGAGACACTTTGGTTAGTTTGACTTTGGTTCAGTTCTAAAAACAGGCTTTAAAATAATTTACACAACTTTCCAAATTACATTATCAGAAATTTAATGTTTCAGAAGCATTGATTAGCCAAAAAATACTGTAAAACCAGACTATAGATCTTTGAGTTTTCTTTATATTGTATTTTTCTCAGCTGATATTATCAGAAACCCAGTTAACTTACAGAGCAGCCAGAGTAGAGATGTTGCCTCCATCCTAACAGGCGGAGAAATGATGTCTGGACTTATTTTTCAGTGTATATCCGCATCAAGAATAACTCTTCTTCCTTCCTCTGTCGCAGCAGAGTGACTCAAAGTGTTGCTGCAGGTACACATACTCTAATATATAGAGATACATACATACTCTAATATATAGAGATACATACATACTCTAATATATAGAGATACATACATACTCTAATGTATAGAGATACATACATACTCTAATATATAGAGATACATACATACTCTAATATATAGAGATACATACATACTCTAATATATAGAGATACATACATACTCTAATGTATAGAGATACATACATACTCTAATGTATAGAGATACATACATACTCTAATATATAGAGATACATACATACTCTAATATATAGAGATACATACATACTCTAATATATAGAGATACATACATACTCTAATGTATAGAGATACATACATACTCTAATATATAGAGATACATACATACTCTAATGTATAGAGATACATACATACTCTAATGTATAGAGATACATACATACTCTAATATATAGAGATACATACATACTCTAATGTATAGAGATACATACATACTCTAATATATAGAGATACATACATACTCTAATATATAGAGATACATACATACTCTAATATATAGAGATACATACATACTCTAATATATAGAGATACATACATACTCTAATATATAGAGATACATACATACTCTAATGTATAGAGATACATACATACTCTAATATATAGAGATACATACATACTCTAATGTATAGAGATACATACATACTCTAATATATAGAGATACATACATACTCTAATATATAGAGATACATACATACTCTAATGTATAGAGATACATACATACTCTAATATATAGAGATACATACATACTCTAATATATAGAGATACATACATACTCTAATATATAGAGATACATACATACTCTAATGTATAGAGATACATACATACTCTAATATATAGAGATACATACATACTCTGATGTAAAGAGATACATACATACTCTAATATATAGAGATACATACATACTCTAATATATAGAGATACCTACATACTCTAATATATAGAGATACATACATACTCTAATATATAGAGATACATACATACTCTAATGTATAGAGATACATACATACCCTCATGTATAGAGATACATACATACTCTAATATATAGAGATACATACATGCTCTCATGTATAGAGATACATACATACTCTAATATATAGAGATACATACATACTCTCATGCATAGAGATACATACATACTCTAATGTATAGAGATACATACATACTCTAATATATAGAGATACATACATACTCTAATGTATAGAGATACATACATACTCTCATGTATAGAGATACATACATACTCTAATATATAGAGATACATACATACTCTAATATGTAGAGATACATACATACTCTAATACATAGAGATACATACATACTCTAATATATAGAGATACATACATACTCTAATATATAGAGATACATACATACTCTAATATATAGAGATACATACATACTCTAATATATAGAGATACATACATACTCTAATATATAGAGATACATACATACTCTAATACATAGAGATACATACATACTCCTGCATGCATAACGTGAGCTGGGTTATTAACATGAGGTTATATGAGTGTAAGAACTACATTTTGGCCGAGGCAGCTTCTAATAATCTTGAAACAAGGAAAACTATCTGGTTGGGGGGGCAGCAGTGTAGCTGCCGGTAAGTGAACACAACACCAGCTCGCCTCTGTTAAACCACTGAAAAGAGGAAGAGAAGAGACTAAAAGAAACGGTGAAAACTACACATCAAGA
>JABXJD010000713.1:52500-57500 GCA_013375575.1 Percina caprodes
GTATATATGAAGCTACCATGATGTATTCAGGGTCAAATAGATATGTTAAAGGTATATATGAAGCTACCATGCTGCATTCAGGGTCAAATAGATATGTTAAAGGTATATATGAAGCCAATATGGTGCATTCAGGCTCAAATAGGTATGTTAAAGGTATATATGAAGCTACCATGCTGCATTCAGGGTCAAATAGATATGTTAAAGGTATATATGAAGCTACCATGCTGCATTCAGGGTCAAATAGATATGTTAAAGGTATATATGAAGCTACCATGCTGCATTCAGGGTCAAATAGATATGTTAAAGGGATATATGAAGCTACCATGATGCATTCAGGGTCAAATAGATATGTTAAAGGTATATATGAAGCTACCATGATGTATTCAGGGTCAAATAGATATGTTAAAGGTATATATGAAGCTACCATGCTGCATTCAGGGTCAAATAGATATGTTAAAGGTATATATGAAGCTACCATGCTGCATTCAGGGTCAAATAGATATGTTAAAGGTATATATGAAGCCAATATGGTGCATTCAGGCTCAAATAGGTATGTTAAATGTATAAATGAAGCTACCATTATATGAACCTACTATGATGCATTCAGGGTCAAATAGCTATGTTAAAGTTCAATATGAAGCTACCATGATGCATTCAGTGTCTAATAGATATGTTAGTTATATATGAAGCTAACATGATGCATTCAGGGTCTAATAGATATTTTAAAGGTATATATGAAGCTACCATGATGCATTCAGGGTCTAATAGATATGTTAGTTATATATGAAGCTAACATGATGCATTCAGGGTCTAATAGTTTAAAGGGATATAAGAAGCCAACGTGATGCATTCAGGGTCAAATAGATATGTTAAAGGTATATATGAAGCCAATATGGTGCATTCAGGCTCAAATAGGTATGTTAAATGTATAAATGAAGCTACCATTATATGAACCTACTATGATGCATTCAGGGTCAAATAGCTATGTTAAAGTTCAATATGAAGCTACCATGATGCATTCAGTGTCTAATAGATATGTTAGTTATATATGAAGCTAACATGATGCATTCAGGGTCTAATAGATATTTTAAAGGTATATATGAAGCCAACATGGTGCATTCAGGGTCAAATAGATATGTCAAAGGTATATTTGAAGCTACCATGATGCATTCAGGGTCAAATAGATATGTTAAAGGTATATATGAAGCTACCATGATGCATTCAGGGTCAAATAGATATGTTAAAGGGATATATGAAGCTACCATGATGCATTCAGGGTCTAATAGATATGTTAAAGATATATATGATATATTTAGTCCTCAGGGCTCACTTTGGGATTGGGCCAGAGTGTTTCCTGAGGACAGAGGAGCAGCAGTAATACCAGACCACCACCAGGGGGCAGACCAGACCAGTCTGAAGACAAGGGGGACGGGGTCTGAGGTTGAAGAGGTGCATGTTGTTGATTGTAGTTCATTAGTAAAGATCTGGTGGTGTTCTGGTAGTACTGCAGCTCCTCTGTCCTCAGCTTTGTTGACCATGAATTCCATGAATAAGTGTAAAACCTGTCATTAAACCAGCTCAGGTTTTTTAAAAAGTGCCAAAAAATGGAAAAAAGTGAGAAATAAATCAGAAAAGCACAAAAAAAATTTGATTTTGACCTAGAAAGACGAGTTCATGTTAACAGGAAGACAACACGAGGGTTAACTCTTTCAGTCCCGGGCCAGAAGCTCGCTGTGCGTCTCCAGTATGTTTGACCCTGAATGCATCATGTTAGCTTCAAAGACCTTTAACAGCAGCTCCCTCTCACAGCTGGGAGTCGGAACGCAGCAACTTTCCTGCTTCATTTTAAATTTCAGGGTTTTACTTAACATGTTTTTAAGCTTTTGCTGTTTTGTTCACACACACACACACACACACACACACACACACACACACACACACACACACACACACACACACACACACACATATACACACAAAACAGAAAGAGACACTGCAGGTGGTAGAGAAAATATTCTTCAAAATAAAGTTATTTTATAGTTTAAAAGCTATATAGTTATAGATATTTTATATAGTTATAGTTATTTTATATAGTTATAGTTATTTTATATAGTTATTTTATATAGTTATAGTTATTTTATATAGTTATGGTTATTTTATATAGTTATGGTTATTTTATATAGTTATGGTTATTTTATATAGTTATTTCATATAGTTATGTTATATAGTTATGTTATATAGTTATGTTATATAGTTATGTTATATAGTTATGTTATATAGTTATGTTATATAGTTATGTTATATAGTTATTTTATATAGTTATGTTATATAGTTATTTTATATAGTTATGTTATATAGTTATGTTATATAGTTATTTTATATAGTTATGTTATATAGTTATTTTATATAGTTATAGTTATTTTATATAGTTATTTTATATAGTTATAGTTATTTTATATAGTTATAGTTATGTTATATAGTTATTTTATATAGTTATTTTATATAGTTATGGTTATTTTATATAGTTATTTTATATAGTTATGGTTATTTTATATAGTTATTTTATATAGTTATGGTTATTTTATATAGTTATTTTATATAGTTATGGTTATTTCATATAGTTATGGTTCTAACCGTGGAAGCAGTCATGCTAACACGGTTTAAAGCAGTCTGAGTGAGACAGTGAGCGTGTCTGCTGGGGGGGGGGGGACATCCTGTATATCTGATCAGAACCAGATCACACGGACTACAGAATCAAACCTCAGGCCCTCTGCTCTAGTTGTGATTGGTGGAGAGTTTCTGCTGTTGCTAGGCTGCGGTGTGTCTGTCCTCTGTCCTCTGTCCTCTGTCCTCTGTCCTCTGTAGAGAAGACGGTCGGTCGGTTAGCCACAACCAGAACAATGTTCATCTGTCAGAGATCTGAAACCCCAGAACCACACGAGGAAAACTACCGCGGACGCCACACTTTATTGGTCCTGCACGGAAACAAGCTACAAACACAGTAGAAAATATCATAGAAATATATATATATATATATATATATATATATATATATATATATATATATATATATATATATATATATATATATATATATATATATATATATATATATATATATATATATATATATATAGAATACATACAGTAGAAAAGTATCATATAAAATATATATGTGTATCATAGAAAAATACAATTGAAAAATATCACATATATTAGCCTATAATATATAATATGTCTATTTTATTTGTATTACTATATACTATGTATTATTTGTAGGATACTAGTATTACTACTAGTATAATGTCTCTGCTACTATATTGCACATGTACAATGTACATAATAATTTTATATTATATTATATTATTATATTATATTATTATACAGTATTCATACATTGTTATATTACATCGCCATATTTACAACATAGCATCCAATAAAAGAGGAGAACATAGAATACAGTCACATGAAGACAGGAGAGAAAGAAAGAAAGAAAGAAAGAAAGAAAGAAAGAAAGAAAGAAAGAAAGAAAGAAAGAAAGAAAGAAGAAGCTGCAACGCTGCTCTGCATGAAGCCATTTAAAGAAAGAAGATCTAAGTCTGTAATGGGGGGGGGACTTCTCCAAAGGCTCGGGCAGCAACTGAAAAAGAGCCCCCACACACACACACACACACACACACACACACACACACACACACACACACACTATGGGAGCGTCTCTATGTTCCCCCAGTTACACCCAACCTATTATCCAGTAGAATGGATTTCTGGATTAATAAAGTATAGATGATTATTATTATTATTATTATTATTATTATTATCATTATTATTATTATTATTATTATCATTATTATTATTATTATTATTATTATTATTATTATTATTATTATTATTATTATTACAGATGCAATGTAGCTTTTAGTTAAATCTGGTGTGTCCGTCTCTTTGGTTGTTGCAAACATAATCCTTACAATCTTAGAAATGTGGGACCACTGGACTGTGGGGACCAGAGGACTTTGGGACCAGAGGACTGTGGGGACCATAGGACTGTGGGACCAGAGGACTGTGGGGACCATAGGACTGTGGGGACCATTGGGCTTTGGGACCATTGGGCTCTGGGACCATAGGACTGTGGGGACCACAGGACTGTGGGGACCATAGGACTTTGGGACCAGAGGACTGTGGGGACCATAGGACTGTGGGGACCAGAGGACTGTGGGGACCAGAGGACTGTGGGGACCATAGGACTGTGGGGACCATAGGACTGTGGGACTATAGGGCTGTGGGGACCATAGGACTGTGGGACTATTGGGCTGTGGGGACCATTGGACCGTGGGACCATAGGGCTGACCCCCCAGTTTGTACCTCTACAGCCAGTTGATTGGATTACCAGACTGAAGGTGTGACGGTCTCTGGGGACTAGTGGACTGGTGTGATGGGGTCCAGGTCTAGATGAATGTACCAAGGTGTGGGGGGTCTCTGGGGACCAGTGGACTGGTGTGATGGGGTCCAGGTCTGGGTTAATGTACCGAGGTGTGGGGGTCTCTGGGGACCTGTGATTAGCTGGCTGGACTCCACTGGTCGGACTGGTGTGATGGGGTCCAGGTCTACCTCAGGGAGGAGTAGAGGACCTCTGGCTCTGCTGGAGACCCTGAACACAAACAGAACTATGAGAAACTGTTGGAGCCGGACTCGGTCCCGTTAGAGTCCTCCTGTCCTATATAACAGAAGACTCAGCCATTTTAGATGATGTGGACCCATCAGCCCACAGACCATCACAGGTTAAAGGCCAGAGTCCAGTCCAGGACCAGGTCCAGGACATATTATCCACACATTTAAAAACACATTAGTGCTGTTTTACCTCATCTGTGAAACATAGAAAAGGTAGAAGACTTTTCTCAGAAATGTAGACGGAAAGTAAAAATAAAAAGAGTTAAATACTTAGAACTGTACTGAATTAAAATTAAATGAGGAAGTTCCCCAAACTTCCTGCTTTTATT
>JABXJD010000713.1:60000-152500 GCA_013375575.1 Percina caprodes
TCTGTCTCTCTCTCTCTGTCTCTCTCTTTCTGTCTCCCACTCTCTCTGTCTCATCCCTCTCTCTCTGTCTCATCCCTCTCCCTCTCTCTCTCTGTCTCTCTCTCTCTGTCTCATCCCCCTCTCTCTCTCTGTCTCTCTCTCTCTGTCTCCCACTCTCTCTGTCTCTCTGTCTCTCTCTCTCCCTCTCTCTCTCTGTCTCTCTCTCTCTGTCTCATCCCTCTCCCTCTCTCTCTCTGTCTCTCTCTCTGTCTCATCCCCCTCTCTCTCTCTCTCTGTCTCTCTCTCTGTCTCTCTCTCTCTGTCTCTCTGTCTCTCTCTCTCCCTCTCTCTCTCTGTCTCTCTCTCTCTGTCTCATCCCTCTCCCTCTCTCTCTCTGTCTCTCTCTCTCTGTCTCATCCCCCTCTCTCTCTGTCTCTCTCTCTGTCTCTCTCTCTCTGTCTCTCTGTCTCATCCCTCTCCCTCTCTCTCTCTGTCTCTCTCTCTCTCTCTCTCTCTCTCTCTCTCTCTCTCTGTCTCTCTCTCTCTGTCTCTCTCTGTCTCCCACTCTCTCTGTCTCTCTCTCTCTCTCTCTCTCTCTCTCATCCCTCTCTCTCTCTCTCTCTCTCTCTCTCTGTCTCATCCCTCTCTCTCTCTCTGTCTCATCCCTCTCTCTCTCTCTGTCTCTCTGTACCAGCCGTACCTTTCTTCCTGTTGGTCTTCTTGTCTTTAATCACTATTTGTCCATAAGTGACGTCTCCTGTCCTCACTCCGGAGTAGACTGCAGCAGGATCACTCTCTGGAGGAGGAAGGACATTAATATTAATTATTATTATTAATTAATAATACTAATGTCGTAGTATTAGAAACAGAGTTAATAGTTGAGAACTTCCAGGATGTACTGTAGCTTTAAGACTAAAGTCTTCTTAGCACCTCTGCTGCTGTCGGGGCTCAAAGGGGAACCTGGTTCATGTGAGACGGACTTCACGCTAACACAGCTGTCCTTTTTAGAGACATGTTGACCGCAGGAGGGACACGTCACCATGGCAACGTGTCAGGATGCTGCCGGGTGTCACAAGCAACACTTAATGTAAAAGAGAGACTGACCTAGATGTAGCTTAGCATCAGTAGATTAGCGTTAGCGAGAGGGTTCTGCCTCTATCTGGCTGGAAGATCAGATCTGAGGGATCAGGTCTCAGGGGGACAGCTCTGATACAGGAGAAAACTCTCGGGGTGCACTGGGATCAGATTTTAGGGAGAGAGGGAGATTTTTTTATCTTAAATATATTTTTAGTTTCCTCAGTGAATTGCATGTATGTGTTTCTTACATTATTATCATTGAATGTTATTTCTGACATTCATGCCAATAAAGCAATTTGAATTGAATTGAGAAAGATGGAGGGAGAGCGAGGGAGGGAAAGAGGGTGAGAGATAGAGGGAGGAAGAGAGAGAGAGAGAGGTGGATGGGGAGAGGGAAAGAGAGACAGGGAAAGGGAGGGGGATGACAGACAGAGAGAGAGAGACAGAGGGAAACAGAGGGGAGAGGAGAGACAGATCGATAGGGAAATGGAGAGAGAGAGATCAGCTCCCTCACCCTAACCCTAAGAGAGAGGGGCGAGGAAGGAAAGAGAGAAAGGAGATTGAGGGAGAAAGGGGAGAGGGAGGGAGAGAGAAGGAAAAGAGAGGAGAGGGAGGGAGAGACAGATCGAGGGAAATGAAGAGAGAGGGAGGGAGAGACAGAGGGAATGAGAGGGGAGAGGAAGTGATAGAGAATTCATTTTTATTAAGTCTTTTATTCTTCTCTATTTCCTTTTAGTAATGTTATTTCCCTTTATTTATGTTTATTTATTTATTTATTTATTTATTTATTTATTATTATTTATATTTATGCATGTAGTAATGTCTTACAATAGTTTAACCTCTATGCTCTATATATGCACATTTAACAAACTGCTTTTCTATGCTTATTATACGCACAATACGATATATGTTTCTCTGAGTGTCAGCTGCTTTTCTCGGAGACAGTAAGTGTCTCACTGCAGAGAATCATGAGTTGTAAACATCTTTAGGGCCGAGGTCACTCAAAGTACATGTCCTCCAGGCGCCTGGACTTTGCCCTGGTTCCCCTAGAATAGACAACACAAAAGCATTCCTATGTATCAACAAGTGTGAATCTGTGTGTGTGTTTTGAATAAATACGACTCTCTTGCAGAGAAACATTTGAAGTTCCCTGAGAGCGATGCTGGAGAAAGGTTGCTCACGTGCGTTCTTCCCTCTTGCAATTGTCTTAACTGCTAACTACCGTCTGAGTCTCGTTTTCTTGCTTGACCGTCTTTGATTTAATAAGGTAAAGTGTTATGAACCTGACAGGAAGGAAAGAGGGAGAGGGAGGGAGAGACAGATCGAGGGAAATGGAGAGAGAGAGAGATCAGCTCCCTCACCCTAACCCTAAGAGAGAGGGCAAGGGAAGGAAAGAGAGAGGGGAGTGGGAGGGAGAGAGAGACAGAGGGGAAGAGAGGGGGAGAAGAAGGAAAGCGAGAGGGGAGAGGGAGGGAGAGACAAAGGGAAAGAGAGGGGGAGAGGGAAGGACAGAGAGAAGGGAGAGGGAGGGAGAGACAGATCGAGGGAAATGGAGAGAGAGAGAGAGAGAGAGATCAGCTCCCTCACCCTAACCCTACGAGAGGGGGGAAAGGGAGAGAGTCAGATGGAGGGAGGGAAATAGAGGGGGAGCGAGATGGAGGGAGGGAGGGAGGGAGGGAGAGAGATACAGGCAGATGGGGAAAGGGAGAGAGAGAGAGACAGAAGACGAGAGAGAGAGACAGAAGACGAGAGAGAGGGAGAGAGAGATCAGCTCCCTCACCTCACAGCCCCCAGAGATCATAGATCAGATCACTCAGATCAGGTTTTAAAGGTCAGAACGAGGTCTAGAGAGTCGGGAGGCATCCCCCTTTAACGGGGTTGAACTGGACTCAAAGGGTTAGGGTTAGAGGCAGCTCTGTGGGGGTGATCTGATCACTAACGGGGTTGAACTGGACTCTTTCCTGGTCCAGAGTCCATTAAATGGTTCTGTGTAAGTCATCAAAGTCTCCAGAACCTTCTTCTTACATACACAGGTATGTACATCTGCACATTTATGGTTTATTGATATGATCTTAGTTTCATTAACAGTCCTGCAGTGAAGCGTCTGCAGACCCCCACTCGGCTGAAGGGTTGCTATGGTAACGAGGAAGCTGGACCGCAGAGCTGTTAGAGCTGTTTAACCACAGGGTTACTGGCCTCTCATGCCAAGCACAACACACGCTATCATCTACTGAAATAGACCTCACACTGGGACTGGGGGCTAAACACATTTAGTCACCGTTTAAAATATCCTTATTTTATAAAATGCTAATTACCCCAAATGTCCTCTCATGACATTAAAACAAGAACACACACACACACACACACACACACACACACACACAGATACACACGCACACACTCACACACACACACACACACACACACACACACACACACACTCACACACACACACACACACACACACACACACACCCCAATAAAAACATCTTTACCTCTGCTCCGTCTGATTGGCTGCTGCAGGTTACGTGATGTTGTGACATCACTGTATGTGATGTCATCATCTCCGGCTCCTTCAGCTGAAATAAACCAAAGTTAACATTCATCTCCATCAGTTTTAGCTGATTGAAGCTAACGGCCCTCGGGGGGGGGGGAGAGGGGGATCCTGACACACGGTTGACTTGAAGAAACACGTCACTCACACAAAATATCATCAGTAAAGTTTGATTATGAGCTGCAGCGTAGTTATGAGTCTTATTGAGACGAACCTCTAGGTTTCCTACGGCTGCGTCGTCTCACCAGGAGAACCAGGAGAACCAGGAGACCCAGGACACCGACTGGAACAGCAAACCACCACCACATGGGGGGAGAAGTGGAGCCGGGGGGAGGAGGCGGAGAGGTGGAGACAGAGGTGGTGGAGGGTGTAGGAGGACTTGTAGTCTTGGGTTTCTCTAAAATGAACAAAAAATATTTAATTAAAAGCATAGAAATAAAAGTGAGTAGATGACACGTTCAGCTCGTTCACTGTTCCTCCTTCATTATGTGAAGCGTTAGGGTCCGATCTCGCACCCGGCACAGCGCGGCATGCTGGTCTTACAGGGAGGTGCGTTCAGGTGCATTCTGGGCGTGCTGGTCTTACAGGGAGGTGTGTTCAGGTGCATTCTGGGCGTGCTGGTCTTACAGCGAGGTGTGTTCAGGTGCATTCTGGGCGTGCTGGTCTTACAGGGAGGTGTGTTCAGGTGCATTCTGGGCGTGTTGGTCTTACAGGGAGGTGTGTTCAGGTGCATTCTGGGTGTGCTGGTCTAACAGGGAGGTGTGTTCAGGTGCATTCTGGGCGTGCTGGTCTTACAGGGAGGTGTGTTCAGGTGCATTCTGGGCGTGCTGGTCTTACAGGGAGGTGTGTTCAGGTGCATTCTGGGCGTGTTGGTCTTACAGGGAGGTGTGTTCAGGTGCATTCTGGGTGTGCTGGTCTAACAGGGAGGTGTGTTCAGGTGCATTCTGGGCGTGCTGGTCTTACAGGGAGGTGTGTTCAGGTGCATTCTGGGCGTGCTGGTCTAACAGGGAGGTGTGTTCAGGTGCATTCTGGGCATGCTGGTCTTACAGGGAGGTGTGTTCAGGTGCATTCTGATGGAAGTGATCGTGCCATTGACCAACAAAAACCTGGTCTAAGGACCCTATTTTCCACTGTCAAACTAGTAAAAGTGGATTTGGACGCGCCCTAAATGCACCGTGCTATGCGCTTCACGCCGTGCTCTTAGATCTTTAAAATAGAGCCCAGATACTCAACTCCAATGTTGTGTATTATGTTTGTAAGTGAGTGATATGGAGGTCTCTGTTTTTTTGGAGTCCAGTTCACTTCATGTGAGAACCAGACACACAGGAAGTGAACCAAAAACCAGATACATTAACGAGCCTGCAACTTCCACCTAGCACACAATTTACTGACGTATAAATGATTCATGTGGTGTTAACTTTCAGATCCATAACATATAATGACCCCACATCATCATCATCATCATCATCATCACCATCATCATCACCAAAGACGAGGTTTGGTGCACTACAAGGGTAGTGAACACAAACAGAACCAAATAAACACTCCTCACCTGAGACAGAGACCCAGCTGGGGGGGGACTCTCCAACACTGCTGATGCTGCACCTGTAGAGGCCTTCATCAGACCTGGAGACATGGGGGATGGTCATGTGACCTGCAGGCCCAGTCCCAGGCTTGATGATGGAGCCATCTTTATAGAAAGCAGCTGGGAGGTTGGAGGACGTCTTTGTCCTACAGTGCAGAGTGAGGTCTTGTCCCTCCGTCACAGGGAGGACAGGACTCTGCAGGATCACTGGTCCACCTCAACACAGAGACAAACTACAGCATGTCATCCATTCACACACAGCTTCATCAATCCTGACCCCCCAGTCTGATCTTACCAGGGACAGTGATGTTGATGCTGGTACTGGTTGCTCCCTCTCTGGACTCACACCAGTACTCCCCACTGTCCAATTGGGCCATGTAGCTGATGTTACAGGAGGGACCAGCAGCTTTTCCCCAGTCAGGTCCACACTGAGTCCTGGTTTCTGTGGTGGTGTTCCTCCTCAGAGTCCATCCAGCAGAGCTGTCGTCCTCCTCACAGCTCAGAGAGACAGATGTATATTTAAACATCTGAGAGCTGCTGGGACTCACAGTCAGAGACACTGGGGGGGGTAGTTAAAATACTAGTTGATTATATATTAAGCAAAAAGTCACTTCAGTAATTAGCTAGATCAGGACTAACACGTTTTATGGTGAAGCCCACACATTAAATCAAAAAATAAATAATGAATTACTAATTTGATAAAATATGCAAGTATAATTTGAAACATTGTGAGCAGAAAGTCACAAACTCAACTAAAATATCCAGACTGTGTGTGAAATGGCATTTTATTTTAAAGAGAATTTGTCATTTGAACCCTTTTTCAGTGTATCTCTCTCAAAAACAAAAATACAAATTTTTTCAACAGTTTACAATAAACCCCAATTAGTTTTAGACTGTGGATAATTTTACTAACCTGAGTTTGTTCTGCAGCAGAGCAGTGAGGTCAATACTAAAATGATAAACAAGATCCACGTCAGAAAATATACACTGGTTGATTCAAACTTTGCTGTGTGATAAGACAAGTATACACAGTATGTTTTTCGTCTCAGTGCAATTGACAGGATGAGTAGGTCAGAGACTCAAAAGAGATGATCTTGTCTAATCTTCATCATTAATAAGTATATTGATTGCAATGTGATCAGCTCAGAGTTACTTACGGAGCCGAAGATATGTTTGCTTCATTGTACCTCTGGGTGAAGTGACAAGAAACACTTAGAATTCTTTTTGTCAGAGCAGTTAGACCCTCCCACTTCTTCTTTGACTGTATTGTATTGGCTGTGCGGTTTTCTCCCCAGTAGATGACAGGAAAGAGGTAATTTAGTTAAGTTAACCTTTGACTTCAGACATAACACAGAGTCCTGTCACCTGCAGGGGTGTAACAGTGGACAACCAGAAGAGGAAAACAGAGGCCTGAAGGAGGACTTTGTTGGGTGATGTAGACTGACCCACCTGCAGCTGAACATTAACAAGACGAATAAGAGAATTAAATTGTATAAGAGAGGAGTGCACCTGGGAGACATATTGGAGTAGGCTGGGATCACTAAGGGGCCTCCACAAGAAGGTTCAGAGCCGGCTCTACTTCCTACAGAGGCTCAGAGGCTTTCACGTCTGCTACCATTTTGTAGTGGCCATTTTGCTGCTGGGGTCAGAGACTGAGGGCAAGAGACACTAAAGGCCCTGGCATACCAACCCAATGGCCAACCGTCAGCAGAAAAGGCAGTCAGACTGAACATTTGGCTCCTGTCGGTCCAAAAAGTTTCTCAGAACACACCAAAGCGACACCAACTTCAGCGTACATTCTGCGTGTGAGCGAGACGTAATACGTATCCATAACAGCAGGTGCCGCTAATCTGTATTGTCACCCAAAAATTGAAAACTGCAAATGAGGATGGCCATTGAGTCCAGTTGCCCGTCCTTTGATTACACATGTCAAATTGACCAAAATAAAGGCCGCTGGCCCCTTTGACGGACAACAGCATGAAACACACGGACCAGACTCGAGTCACCAACCTCGCCAGACTGTCCGACGCCGATTATTGGGATTGTGTGTCAGGGCCTTTACTCAACAAGCTAGTTAGGAAGGTGGCACATTGATTGGAGGAGGAGTTGATCTGGACTCTGTGAAGGCGATGACCAAGAAGAGAATGCTCTCCAATGCTCCAAGACTCATGGTTCGTGTCCACATTGGTGTTTTCTTACGGCAGGGATCTCCCCTCTTCTTCCCAGCATTGGACTTTTGATGATCTCTCCACGAGCAGTTATTGATTTCTCTTCACTGATAAGCAAAGAAAACAGGCTCCACCCTCCCACAACAATGCGGCTGCTCCTGATTGGACGATAGCTTCACTTGTGGACTGGTTTTCAAAACAGATCAACAGGGTGACTGGTATTGGAAACTTTCTCTTAAACCTCTTTCACACCAATGAACTGGGTTGTCTGATTAGTGTTCAGCCTTTCTTTGGGAAATGAAAACCAAGCCAGTCTACATGGGTATATTCCTGGTCATGACAATTAAGGTACAACCTGGTTCAACTGACTGATTCAAACGTGCCTGGCTGTTAAAGGGAATGAGATATGACCTCTGATTGGTTGATTGCATGTTACCCAGAACACACCTCTGATAAATAAAAACACTAAGAACAACACTTTAAACCATGCGCTTGGTGCACAGACCTTTTTTCTGCCATTAAACTAGCAAAAGTGGATTTGGACATGACCTAAGCACACCTGCGCCAGGTGCTTCATGCCATGTGGTTAGATCGTTAAAATAGGGCCTTATGTGTTTTATGAGTTGTTCTTCCTGTGGGAGGGTTACTTTACTTTACTTTACTAGAGTTACTTTTCATGTTGGGAGATTGTCTTCATACAGTACAGTAGCTGCAGTCTAATATCAACACAATAACTAATCAGTTTCTTTTTTATTTCATTTTCCTTTGGATTAATTTAGTGGTTTATTTATTTATATATAATTATATTATTATTAGTTGCAGTTATTATAGGTTGTTGATTGGTTAGGGAGGACGTCCTCCCTTGGAGCATCATATCATATTACGCGTTTTGGCCAATAACAGATGAGCATGAAGAAATAAACTACATTAAATAGGAGATCCCGCCCTTTGATGATCTGGAGCAGGACAGCAGAGTTGTTCCTCCTCTGGTCCCAAGACTGTCCTCTCACCTGCAGGTGTCGCCTTTGAGGCTTTTAAATCACAACCTTAATAATGGATTTTTTCCAAAGAAGAGATACATTTTATTTTACAAATTATATTGAAATTTCATTACAGTTTATATCAACCAATTACTATTTTTTAAATCTATATTTTGATATCCCTTTTGCCTCTCAATAATAGAGGAGGAACAACCTCCTCAGCCTCTATGGACCACCTAGACACCGCTCCTGGACAGGAGGGGGGTGTATGACATTACCAGTTCTTTTCTTCTAGTAAGCAAAACATGGCACTTAAAGGCTCTGCCCGATATTTGGTTCTAAATATAGTTTGGTTTTGTATAAAAATGATATATATGATTTCTAGTTACAGCATGGTGTCTGAATCTTTGTTTTTTGTCTAATAAAGACCATATATTTGTGAGATTATTTTATTTATTTACTCCATTTGCATTGTGTCCCAAAATTAATATTTAATACATTCTTAAAACAGGAAGTAGTAGTAGAATTTGTTCTAGAAATTTGGATGAAACGTTCCTGGCTAAAACAGCTCTTCTGTTTGTTGATGCAGTGACAGGAATATCCTGCAGGGGCTACTAAGCATCCCAGTCTGTTAAATGGGACCCATATGTTATCGTTATTGTTACAGTCAGGGTTCAAAATTAACTTTTTCCACCAGCCAAATGTACAAATTGTACCAGCCACTAAGTAGATTAGCTTTGTTTTTTGACTGTTGAGTCAAAAAAATGCCACCAGCATTTTTACAAGCATTTAGCTGGTAGGTGGTGTTAGTTTTAAACCCTGGTTACAGTCAATGTCCATACCTGATGTTTAAATCATTTATCCGTTTTCATACTGCTACAAACAATGCATTATACATACAGTTTTTGTTGGCCATAGCTTAGCATATGATTTGCATCCTTGAACCCCCTCGAACCATTCAGTGAACACTCGAGCCCTACACATGGGGGCATTGTTATCCTGCAAGTGGAAGTTTTCTTTATAACAGGGTCCCTAAACACAACTAACGGAACTCAACTGTCAGGCCTTGAGAACAGTGTCACTGCACTGAAAGAATCGCATTCATGTGATTTTGAACAAGAAATTACTCAGCATGAAGGCTTCAGATAAAGATCTGGGGCCTCATGTATAAACGTTGCATAAGCTTTTTTCTTACTGACACTTTGTGATGTATAAAATATGACCTTGACGTGAGAATGTGCGGGCCATGTGCAAAGTCTTTTCTGGCTCTAAGACGTGGCGAAATATAACTGAAAACTGCTAAAAATCACCAAACATTACAAAATTACGTTTCCCCTTCACTTACTGGCATATGTCTGTGATGTTGACTATGGAAAAACATAATTATATCCGCTGATATTACATAAAAGTTTGATCATTTATGGGGATAATATTTCACATCTTTCACACTAATAACAGTTTAATTCTTAACCTCTGTGAGGACGGGAAATGAAAGTCCATTTAGAAAATATTTCAGTATTTCAATATGCAGTAGTATCTATGAGTCTGTAGTTGTGGAGCCTCAGCCATCCTTGGCGTACGGGTCCATCTCCCCAGGAACAAACCCTGTGTCGGGGGGGCAAACTCATCGGATGTGTAACTGATCCCGTGGGTGATTTGTAGGCTAAAACCCTAAACAATGAAAAAAAGAAAACCAGAACTGATGGAACATCTCTTTAGACCTAATAAACACAGAGCATACTGTCGTCAGAGATGTAGATATTAGTCAAGAAGGATCGCTAGTCAAGGGCTAGCACTCCACCAATCAGATTGGTCATTGAGTCCGACTGCCCACTGGCCGATTCAACAAGTCAAATCGGCCAAAATGAAGGCCGCCGACCCCCTGACTGAGAGACTGCATGCAACACACCGACCAGACTTGGGTCACCGACCTCGCCAGACTGTCCGACGGCTGATTATTGGGTTGGGGAGTCAGCGCCTTTAGGGACATACAAGATGTTACGTTAACGTTAGCTACCTAACTAGCTCCATTATTTAGCTTGACCTGCATTCTGCTTTTTTAGCTTTTGCAATAAACCACTAAACCTGTCTGAGTGATAGTGACACTGGATTAAAGTTACAAAAACATAGATGTATAATGGATGTTTGGAGCTATGCAAGGCCGTGCACCCAAGAAGTAGGCGGCAAAAAACGGAGTCCAATGGGAGTGTCGCCCCTCTGTCTTTCTCTATCACTCTGAGTAACTTTATAGCAGGACTTTGTACCATGGAAAAGGCCCAATAAAGGCTTTTGAACCAAGAACTACTCAATTGGACATGTCCCAGCAGTAATTGTACTTGACGCAAAATGACGCCGTGACTCAAATCTGCCCTCAACTCCCATCGGGGAGTGACAACGTGCCAAGTGTCCCGGTTTCAGTTCCAGGAAATCCGGTCACGCTAAGTTAGCAGTAGATAGAATAGAATATAATATACTTTCTACAGTCAATAATCGCAGAGAAAGGCCTTTTAACCAAATACTACATAACTGGGAATATTTCAGGAGTAATGTGACCCGGGATTTGGGAGAATTTAACAACACTTGCAGCCAAGATGAGATATTACTGCCGTTAGCATGTAGCTCCATGTGATAATGTTGAAATACCTCATTATTTATTCATCATCATTGTAGATGTGATAGAAAATATGAATAAGCAGAATATTTCCACTTTAACAACCTGCAGCAGAAACCTGATGAGAGGAATTCTTTGGGGCAGCTTTTTGACTTTGGCACAGTTTATTTTTCATAAGCAGCTTTCTCTACTGAAGGTCCTGATTCCGATCGCCCCCCCCCCCGTTGCATGCTGGGTAGATTTGTGTCCGACTTGATCCCAACTTGCTCTGACGTCATGCATACGTAGGCAACGATAATCTCACGAGAGCAAGGGGGCCGCAGGTCTGAGACCAGGCAGCGCAGTTGCTTTTCACCGACTGCAAGAGCCAGGCGGGCCCAGAGCATGCTGGGAAACGCTGGCTTCTCAGCTGATTTAACAGCTGATTGGTTTACAATCAACTCAACACGATGACGTCTTGTATAAACTTTTTATTGATATTGAATGAAAGGGATTTTAATGCTATTTGTCTGATTTAAAGACAAATGCTCTCGTCCACTTTACAGGCGAGGCACAGTTCATCTCCAACGAGCCTATAGAAAGTCAAGACCTAATCAGCTGATGGTTTTACTAGAGAAGATGTCCCTCTGTGTGTTGTTGTGACCTGCTGAACTAATGACATTCCTATCATACCTATTTTAAATCTCTTGATATTTTCATTTCCTGCATGTTGGCTGAGCAGTTTTTTCTGAGCCTGTACTTGAACGCCTCACTGGGAGCGTTTCTTGTAAATCACGTGACCCCTCCCCTCCCCTCCCCTCCCTCTGTGCAGAGGCGTGGACTCATATATAAGGTCCTGCAGCTGACTTGGTGACGCAGAGGAATAAAAGTTTTGTTCTCAGTCTCATTAGCAGCAGTCTCATTAGCTGTCGCCATGGCAACATTAATATCAGCACCACATGTGGCTTTCTTCATGTTAGTATGGATACTTTCTCTGGCTGCAGGTAAGCTGTGTGTGTGTGTGTGTGTGTGTGTGTGTGTGTGTGTTGTTAAATAATATTCATGCATATGTGTGCGTGTATATATCTGTTTATGTGATTTCAAGGGTTTCAATTTTTCTCAACTTCAATCGTGTTGTATCTCCACCGTGTGTGTGTGTGTGTGTGTGTGTGTGTGTGTGTGTGTGTGTGTGTGTGTGTGTGTGTGTGCGCACGCACGCGCTACTTTGCAACAAGTAAAGCTATGAGTCGCGCATGCGTCACTTGTCACTGATGGGCCCTCCCCTCCCCTCCCCTCCCTCTGTGCAGAGGAGTGTGTCGGTACACGATCCGTCCTATCTACATGATCCATTCTGCGCATGTGCAGTATGTTCGCGCATGCGCAGATGATAATTATGATGTAGAGGATTTACGGCGCTGCACGCTGTTCCACAGTAGCGGTCTGCTGTTAGCCTCCACCGGAAAGCTAACGTCGTTAGTTTAGCTAACAGCTAATTCGGCTAACCGCTAGCTGACAGCTTGATTCAGCCTAAAATAACGTTACTCAGACTAAACAGTGGGAAAAGCAGCTCCAGATAAATTGAGACTTTACAGTAATATAATAAAGACAGGTATTGAGTGATTGTATTTTAAACGAGCACAAGTAAAGTAGAACTGACGTAACAGCTGTTTTATATTTAAACGGGTATTTTAACTTTTGAGGGTCTTTTACATGCTGTCTCAGCTGGTGATTAGCCAAATTAGTTGTTAGCTAAACTAACGTTAGCTCTACGGTGGAGGTTAACGTACTTTCTTTAACTGTCTATGGGAACAGATCGTGGAGGGTCGTAAATCCGCGTTCATCATGACGTCATCATGACATCATCTGCATGAACGGATCGTGTACAGACAGAGTGGACTCATATAAAAGCTCCTGCAGCTGACTTGGTGACGGAGAGGAATAACAGATTTGTTCTCAGTCTCATTAGCAGCAGTCTCACCTCATTTTAACATAGGGGGTGTATACTTATGCCCCTGTATTTTAACATAGGGGGGTGTATACTTATGCCCCTGTATTTTAACATAGGGGGGTGTATACTTATGCCCCTGTATTTTAACATAGGGGGTGTATACTTATGCCCCTGTATTTTAACATAGGGGTGTATACTTATGCCCCTGTATTTTAACATAGGGGGGTGTATACTTATGCCCCTGTATTTTAACATAGGGGGGTGTATACTTATGCCCCTGTATTTTAACATAGGGGGGTGTATACTTATGCCCCTGTATTTTAACATAGGGGGTGTATACTTATGCCCCTGTATTTTAACATAGGGGGTGTATACTTATGTCCCTGTATTTTAACATAGGGGGGTGTATACTTATGCCCCCTGTATTTTAACATAGGGGGTGTATACTTATGCCCCTGTATTTTAACATAGGGGGTGTATACTTATGCCCTGTATTTTAACATAGGGGTGTATACTTATGCCCCTGTATTTTAACATAGGGGTGTATACTTATGCCCCTGTATTTTAACATAGGGGGTGTATACTTATGCCCCTGTATTTTAACATAGGGGGTGTATACTTATGCCCCTGTATTTTAACATAGGGGGTGTATACTTATGCCCCTGTATTTTAACATAGGGGGTGTATACTTATGCCCCTGTATTTTAACATAGGGGTGTATACTTATGCCCCTGTATTTTAACATAGGGGTGTATACTTATGCCCCTGTATTTTAACATAGGGGGTGTATACTTATGCCCCTGTATTTTAACATAGGGGTGTATACTTATGCCCCTGTATTTTAACATAGGGGGGTGTATACTTATGCCCCTGTATTTTAACATAGGGGGTGTATACTTATGCCCCTGTATTTTAACATAGGGGGTGTATACTTATGCCCCTGTATTTTAACATAGGGGGTGTATACTTATGCCCCTGTATTTTAACATAGGGGGGTGTATACTTATGCCCCTGTATTTTAACATAGGGGGTGTATACTTATGCCCCTGTATTTTAACATAGGGGGTGTATACTTATGCCCCTGTATTTTAACATAGGGGTGTATACTTATGCCCCTGTATTTTAACATAGGGGGTGTATACTTATGCCCCCTGTATTTTAACATAGGGGGTGTATACTTATGCCCCTGTATTTTAACATAGGGGGTGTATACTTATGCCCCTGTATTTTAACATAGGGGGTATACTTATGCCCCTGTATTTTAACATAGGGGGTGTATACTTATGCCCCTGTATTTTAACATAGGGGGTGTATACTTATGCCCCTGTATTTTAACATAGGGGTGTATACTTATGCCCCTGTATTTTAACATAGGGGGTGTATACTTATGCCCCTGTATTTTAACATAGGGGGGTGTATACTTATGCCCCTGTATTTTAACATAGGGGGGTGTATACTTATGCCCCTGTATTTTAACATAGGGGGGTGTATACTTATGCCCCTGTATTTTAACATAGGGGGTATACTTATGCCCCTGTATTTTAACATAGGGGGTATACTTATGCCCCTGTATTTTAACATAGGGGGTGTATACTTATGCCCCTGTATTTTAACATAGGGGGTGTATACTTATGCCCCTGTATTTTAACATAGGGGGTATACTTATGCCCCTGTATTTTAACATAGGGGGTATACTTATGCCCCTGTATTTTAACATAGGGGTGTATACTTATGCCCCTGTATTTTAACATAGGGGGTGTATACTTATGCCCCTGTATTTTAACATAGGGGTGTATACTTATGCCCCTGTATTTTAACATAGGGGGTGTATACTTATGCCCCTGTATTTTAACATAGGGGGTATACTTATGCCCCTGTATTTTAACATAGGGGGTATACTTATGCCCCTGTATTTTAACATAGGGGTGTATACTTATGCCCCTGTATTTTAACATAGGGGGTGTATACTTATGCCCCTGTATTTTAACATAGGGGTGTATACTTATGCCCCTGTATTTTAACATAGGGGGTATACTTATGCCCCTGTATTTTAACATAGGGGGTGTATACTTATGCCCCTGTATTTTAACATAGGGGTGTATACTTATGCCCCTGTATTTTAACATAGGGGGTGTATACTTATGCCCCTGTATTTTAACATAGGGGGTGTATACTTATGCCCCTGTATTTTAACATAGGGGGTATACTTATGCCCCTGTATTTTAACATAGGGGGTATACTTATGCCCCTGTATTTTAACATAGGGGGTATACTTATGCCCCTGTATTTTAACATAGGGGTGTATACTTATGCCCCTGTATTTTAACATAGGGGGTATACTTATGCCCCTGTATTTTAACATAGGGGGTATACTTATGCCCCTGTATTTTAACATAGGGGTGTATACTTATGCCCCTGTATTTTAACATAGGGGGTGTATACTTATGCCCCTGTATTTTAACATAGGGGGTGTATACTTATGCCCCTGTATTTTAACATAGGGGGTGTATACTTATGCCCCTGTATTTTAACATAGGGGTGTATACTTATGCCCCTGTATTTTAACATAGGGGGTGTATACTTATGCCCCTGTATTTTAACATAGGGGGTGTATACTTATGCCCCTGTATTTTAACATAGGGGTGTATACTTATGCCCCTGTATTTTAACATAGGGGGTATACTTATGCCCTGTATTTTAACATAGGGGGTATACTTATGCCCCTGTATTTTAACATAGGGGGTATACTTATGCCCCTGTATTTTAACATAGGGGTGTATACTTATGCCCCTGTATTTTAACATAGGGGGTGTATACTTATGCCCCTGTATTTTAACATAGGGGGTGTATACTTATGCCCCTGTATTTTAACATAGGGGGTGTATACTTATGCCCCTGTATTTTAACATAGGGGGTGTATACTTATGCCCCTGTATTTTAACATAGGGGGTGTATACTTATGCCCCTGTATTTTAACATAGGGGGTGTATACTTATGCCCCTGTATTTTAACATAGGGGGTGTATACTTATGCCCCTGTATTTTAACATAGGGGGTGTATACTTATGCCCCTGTATTTTAACATAGGGGGTGTATACTTATGCCCCTGTATTTTAACATAGGGGGTGTATACTTATGCCCCTGTATTTTAACATAGGGGTGTATACTTATGCCCCTGTATTTTAACATAGGGGGTATACTTATGCCCCTGTATTTTAACATAGGGGGTATACTTATGCCCCTGTATTTTAACATAGGGGGTGTATACTTATGCCCCTGTATTTTAACATAGGGGGTGTATACTTATGCCCCTGTATTTTAACATAGGGGTGTATACTTATGCCCCTGTATTTTAACATAGGGGGTGTATACTTATGCCCCTGTATTTTAACATAGGGGGTGTATACTTATGCCCCTGTATTTTAACATAGGGGTGTATACTTATGCCCCTGTATTTTAACATAGGGGTGTATACTTATGCCCCTGTATTTTAACATAGGGGGTGTATACTTATGCCCCTGTATTTTAACATAGGGGGTGTATACTTATGCCCCTGTATTTTAACATAGGGGGTGTATACTTATGCCCCTGTATTTTAACATAGGGGTGTATACTTATGCCCCTGTATTTTAACATAGGGGGTGTATACTTATGCCCCTGTATTTTAACATAGGGGGTGTATACTTATGCCCCTGTATTTTAACATAGGGGGTGTATACTTATGCCCCTGTATTTTAACATAGGGGGTGTATACTTATGCCCCTGTATTTTAACATAGGGGTGTATACTTATGCCCCTGTATTTTAACATAGGGGGTGTATACTTATGCCCCTGTATTTTAACATAGGGGGTATACTTATGCCCCTGTATTTTAACATAGGGGGTATACTTATGCCCCTGTATTTTAACATAGGGGTGTATACTTATGCCCCTGTATTTTAACATAGGGGGGTGTATACTTATGCCCCTGTATTTTAACATAGGGGGGTGTATACTTATGCCCCTGTATTTTAACATAGGGGGGTGTATACTTATGCCCCTGTATTTTAACATAGGGGGTGTATACTTATACCCCTGTATTTTAACATAGGGGGGTGTATACTTATGCCCCTGTATTTTAACATAGGGGGGTGTATACTTATGCCCCTGTATTTTAACATAGGGGTGTATACTTATGCCCCTGTATTTTAACATAGGGGGTGTATACTTATGCCCTGTATTTTAACATAGGGGTGTATACTTATGCCCCTGTATTTTAACATAGGGGGTGTATACTTATGCCCCTGTATTTTAACATAGGGGGTGTATACTTATACCCCTGTATTTTAACATAGGGGGGTGTATACTTATGCCCCTGTATTTTAACATAGGGGGGTGTATACTTATGCCCCTGTATTTTAACATAGGGGGGTGTATACTTATGCCCCGTATTTTAACATAGGGGGTGTATACTTATGCCCCACCCCGTATTTTATTGAAGAATATTTATTTATCCATGAAACATTATTAATTCACAAAGAAAATCGGTGTCCCTGAAGGTTGGATTTTTCCTATTTTTTTAATTAAGGCATTAAGATCAATTTCCAAAATATGATTATTTTTTTTTATTTTTTTAGTCAACTTCAGCATGGGTTCATAAACTTATGCATACAGCTCTATGCATGTACTGTATATCATGTCAAAATGTAGGCCACGTATGTACTTAAAAAAGAAACAGAGCCGTATTGACACAAATAATAATTTTACAGGCTTCCATGTAGAATTACCACTGATTAGAGAAAAGAATCACTTCATCAGATGTTTATGTAAATTAAAGGGCTTCACCAGCTTATTATTATTATTATTATTATTATTATTATTATTATTATTATCATTATCATTATTATTATTATATAAATGTAAGTAACTCCTGTATTACTGACTTCTGCTTCCTGCTTTTCTCTGGATTGTATTGATGTGTTTAGACCATCAAGTGACAGTGAAGGTTGGAGATGACGTCCTTCTTCCCTGTCAGGCTCCCAGAGGTGATTCGATTAAACTGTTGGAGTGGACCAGATCTGATCTAGGGTCAGAGTTTTGCGTCTTATGGCACGTACCAGGGGAGCAAAATAATAAGAATAAACAGCACAACTCGTATAGTGGGCGAGTGAAGCTGAGAGATCCAGACATGAAGGAAGGAAACGTTTCTGTTGTTCTGAAGAACGTCAACGTCAACGACACGGGGAAGTACCGGTGTGGAGTTGGAAACATCGCGGGAAAAGAGCCTAACGTCTACTACACCATCCAGCTGACTGTCACAGGTGAGTTAGTAGAGCTGAGACTCTGTAAAACTAATAGAAGATCTACAGTATGTCTGCTCATTATGTCCTAGAGAGGGCAAATGTACAAAGAGATGTGTAACTACTACGTATATTATTATTATTATTATTATTATTATTACTATTATTATATTTAACATAAACATGTCAAACGTTTTTTACACACCAAGACGACGGCCAAGAACTAGTGATGATGAGGGCCGACTTTGGCGTCTCCTCTTGTCTCCACTCAGAACTGAACAGAGCCTACGATCTCTCTGCTTCATCCCCCCCCCCCCACTGGGAAAGACAGCGGTACCGGGACATTTAGTGATTTCATTTATTTTATGTGTAATAATTTCCACTGCCCGTCCATAGAAGGGCTGTCATGAAAACATTGAAGACACATGAAGCACATAAACATAAAAGATACCTACATCAGTTTATTTTGTAATGTGTAGGTATGCAGAGATCTTAGAAACTAAAATTATTAAAATAAATCTACCTTAACAAGTAGTTATGTATATCTATGTGTTAACATATTTAATCCAGTCGTTTGAACCTGTGTGAAGGAACATTCAAACGTCATTTTGACCAGTTTTGACAGCTGTGTGTGTTGGATTGATCAGATGAGATGAAAGATGGAAGGAGCCCTGAGCCTGTCAGTCGTTTCTTTTCTTTTTCTCACTCTCGTTTCCCGGCTGAACAGCCAATCTGTTCGGCCGACAGCAGCGTTCGGCAGTGGTGTGGGACACACACACCGTCGGCCCAATAAGACCACTGATTTAGTTAAAAAGGTAATTAATAAAGCCTGTTACTCAGAACAGGAAGTCTCTGGTTAGATGAAGGGTGCAGCTCCTTCATCTCTGATCCAGGATCAGGGTCACTCATTTAATCTCATCACGGTTTTATAAACTGTTGACATCGTGGGATTAGTGAACACCATCACTCCTGCAGTGTCACACCTGTGGAGACCTTTTGAAATGACAAGACTTTTTATGTTTTATTATTATTATATTGTTTTATTATTGTTTTTCAGAAAAATGTGATTCCTCCAGTAAAACCCGTCCAAAGAGATCCGTCGACAATGGCCATTGTCCTCAAGGTGAGGTAGTCTCTCTCTGGGTGTTTATCTACAGGTTACAGGTGAGGTAGTCTCTCTCTGGGTGTTTTTCTACAGGTTACAGGTGAGGTAGTCTCTCTCTGGGTGTTTTTCTACAGGTTACAGGTGAGGTAGTCTCTCTCTGGGTGTTTTTCTACAGGTTACAGGTGAGGTAGTCTCTCTCTGGGTGTTTTTCTACAGGTTACAGGTGAGGTAGTCTCTCTCTGGGTGTTTTTCTACAGGTTACAGGTGAGGTAGTCTCTCTCTGGGTGTTTTTCTACAGGTTACAGGTGAGGTAGTCTCTCTCTGGGTGTTTTTCTACAGGTTACAGGTGAGGTAGTCTCTCTCTGGGTGTTTTTCTACAGGTTACAGGTGAGGTAGTCTCTCTCTCTGGGTGTTTTTCTACAGGTTACAGGTGAGGTAGTCTCTCTCTGGGTGTTTTTCTACAGGTTACAGGTGAGGTAGTCTCTCTCTCTGGGTGTTTTTCTACAGGTTACAGGTGAGGTAGTCTCTCTCTGGGTGTTTTTCTACAGGTTACAGGTGAGGTAGTCTCTCTCTGGGTGTTTTTCTACAGGTTACAGGTGAGGTAGTCTCTCTCTCTGGGTGTTTTTCTACAGGTTACAGGTGAGGTAGTCTCTCTCTGGGTGTTTTTCTACAGGTTACAGGTGAGGTAGTCTCTCTCTCTGGGTGTTTTTCTACAGGTTACAGGTGAGGTAGTCTCTCTCTGGGTGTTTTTCTACAGGTTACAGGTGAGGTAGTCTCTCTCTGGGTGTTTTTCTACAGGTTACAGGTGAGGTAGTCTCTCTGGGTGTTTTTCTACAGGTTACAGGTGAGGTAGTCTCTCTCTGGGTGTTTTTCTACAGGTTACAGGTGAGGTAGTCTCTCTCTGGGTGTTTTTCTACAGGTGAGGTAGTCTCTCTCTCTGGGTGTTTTCTACAGGTTCAACCATCAGAGAGGATGAACGCTGCTCCTCTATCACACATTTACTGACTCATGTGTTTTATTATCTTCAGGTTCTGAGGATGGACCCTCCTCTCCTGGAGGCCGAGACCATGGACTGGCAGTAGGTGTTGCAGTGGGTCTGCTTCTTGCTGTAGCTGCTGTATTTGCTGCAGTGGCTGGTGTCCTGATGTATAAAAGACATAAGAGACCAGGACAACGTGATGCTGCTGCATATAAACAACCTGCTGAAATGGCCCCTTAAGAGAACTAGAACGTTTTACTAAAGTTAAAGTACTGTTGCTTTAAAGAAAAACAAAGTTACTTAACTCAAAGTACTTTCACTATAAATGAATTGTCAGGGTACTTATTTGATACCTGAAACTGGTCTCAGGTGACAGTAAGTTATTAAAATGTTCTTTAAGAGCAGAACCAATCAGAACACAGAGATGTTCAGACAGGAACTCAGCAGCAGGACACACAAATACTCCATTAATGAGCAAATGTAATCCATTACTTCAGCCCAGATGATACATTACAGCACGCTTTGGACAGGAAATGGTGTTCCTTCAGTCTGAAATATCAGCTGACCGAGCCCCCAGCATGTCATCTGCTTGTGTGTTTTGGTGATAATACCTTTCATATAGAGGGAATTGTAAATGCTAGTTTTCTGCTTCTTGCTGCATTGAATAATATATATATATACATATATATATATATATATATATATATATATATATATATATATATATATATATATATATATATATATATATATATATATATATATATATATATATATATATATATATATTGTTGATAGTGACGGTGGATAGACAGGAGGGGGGGGGGGGGGAGACACACAGCAAAGGGCTGCAGTCAGGACTCAAACCCGGGCCGCTGGAAAGGACTCGGCCCACATGGGACGCAGGCTCCTACTGGGGAGTTAGAGACCCCCAACCCGCATCAAAATGTTAGATGAAAACTTTTTTTCTACATTTTGTTCTTTTTTGTCACTTTACTCACTTTACTCGTGTTTTTGTAGATTATTTTTGCCTTTTTGAAGCTTTTTTGTCACTTTTTAACGTTAATTTCTTATTATATATATATATAATAATATGTATATATATGTGTGTATATATATATACACATATATATGTATATTATATATATGTATATGTATGTATATATTTCAGCTTAATATTTCATTTCTATATGTTTTTTCCAGTGATTTTTTTGGGATATTTTTTCGCCTTTTTAAGCTTTTTTGTCCCTTTTTAATGTTCATTTCTAATTTTTTCTTTAAAATACCCAAATTCATTAAAAGTAGTGAACTCATTTCTTCTCCTTGTGAAGAGTAACGTTATTTTCTTTGACAATTCGGTTGAAAGAAACCCCAAAATTTCTGAAAATGAAACTTTTATTTAAAAACAGGACAACAGGAAGGTTAAAATGTGAATATTGTTTATTATATTATTATAAATATATAAATATAATATATTATAAAAAAAGGACATAGAGGACGAGTCCTCTCTAAATGTCTCAGAGGACATAGAGGACGAGTCCTCTCTACATGTCTCAGAGGACATAGAGGAAGAGTCCTCTCTACATATCTCAGAGGACATAGAGGACGAGTCCTCTCTAAATATCTCAGAGGACATAGAGGACGAGTCCTCTCTAAATGTCTCAGAGGACATAGAGGACGAGTCCTAAATGTCTCAGAGGACATAGAGGACGAGTCCTCTCTACATGTCTCAGAGGACATAGAGGACGAGTCCTCTCTAAATATCTCAGAGGACATAGAGGACGAGTCCTCTCTTAATGTCTCAGAGGACATAGAGGACGAGTCCTCTCTAAATGTCTCAGAGGACATAGAGGACGAGTCCTCTCTAAATAAAACCTCAAACTGTTTTATTGTCTATCAAATAGAATAATATGACGTCTGGTAAAGGAAATGTTATGAAATGTGATGAAATCTTATGAAATGTTATGAAATGTGAATTATACCAAAGTGATTATTGAATATGAATCGATGGATGAAATCATGATGATCAGAGACGTGATGGATGTGTATAATTCAGTTTTAATATTCAGATGCCTTAATGCACTTTAAGCTGTTTTAATCCTGTTATTATGATAAATACTTTATTTTTGCTACATTTGGACTCAGATCCTATTATGTATTGTTTGTTGTGCGCTTTGAACCCAAATAAATCTCCTAGTGTCCAACCTCATATATAGTGTGTGTGTTATATTAATATTTTAAAGGTGTTGAGGAGGAGACTGTTGAACCTGCAGCATCTCGTCATCGTCTCCTCTTCATCAACAGGAGCTCCATTACAGTTAGGTTCTCTATAATAATCAAAGAAACGCTGATTAATATATTAGATATATTATATTAATTATAATTATATATATATAATATTTATTCTGAGCTTTTACAGAGCAAAGGACGCAGTCAACACCTGAAGAACTGGTCCTTCTAGTTTCTAACGTCAAGCAGCTTGTAGTGATTATTCAGATGAAGGAATAGAAGAGTGTCTCTACAGTATGGTGTGTGTGTGTGTGTGTGTGTGTGTGTGTGTGTGTGTGTGTGTGTGTGTGTGTGTGTGTGTGTGTGTGTGTGTGTGTGTGTGTGTGTGTGTGTGTGTGTGGTGGGGGGGGGCAGTAGGCCTTGGCTTCAGTTAGAGCTCTGCTGCTGAGGAGGCAGATGAAGTCTGTCCGCCGCCATTTTGCCTGTTCCTGTGATCAGAGAACAACATGGAGGATACTTAGTGGGGGGGGGGGGGGAGCACGTGGTATCAAAAGGCTCAAAGCACAATGTAAATGTGCACCTCCCCCCCCACCACCACCCTCTCAATCATGGTTTCAGTTCCTCTTCAACGTTGGCGGTTAGAAAGAGAAGCAGCTGTTTATCATGCAGTATGTTACAGACAGCTACCTTTACAGATAATTAATATATTAAATATATCCTGTCAGATATTAACGATGGCCCCCAGAGGCAGATGTTATGGTTCTGATTCTGTCCTTTGGTTCTGTGGGTAACACAACACGAGGTCTCCCATGACTCTAACGTCCCGGTGGGACTTCCCCAGCTGCAGCATTAGAGTCGTCCCTTCAAAATAAAAGCTTCCACTGCTACGTTTCCAGAAGAGGACGGAGACAACGAGCGGCCGAGACCGACGTCTGTCCTGATCAGTAACCAATGAGATCAGCCGCTGAGTCCCCGTACAGCAGCTGCAGGGACCCAGTGGGCTGAGCAGGGCAGTCCTCCCACCTGCAGTACTACTACTACTGCTACTACTACTACTACTAGGCCTACTACTACTACTACTACTACTACTACTACTACTCCCTCAGTACACACACCAGTACGTATACTTTACCAGAAAATAAGGTGCCGCTAAGTTTAGCTGAGGAAAGGGGTACAGGGCCTGGTAACGTCACGGCCTTTGGGGGGGCTGGGCTTCGGGGGGAGGGGGTTGGCTGACTTTACCTGATCCTTTTATTTATGATGTAAACAGTGTTTCAGGGCCTCTGGTTCTTGGTGCGGGTGTGACCGGTCAGACCAGTTTGTTGTGGAAACCGAATCACAACCTCGGGATTCTTTTAGTCCTGTAAGCTGTATTAATGCTTTAAAAACATCCGTGGAAACGGAGACCCCGTTACCCAGAGCCCTGAGGGACGCCTTCACAATGTAATACACTAAAGAAGCAGAAAGTACACAGTGTTTCCCTCTGAGGAGACGTAGAAAGTGGCATTAAAAGAACATTAGTACACAACATTAACTGAGTACTTGTACAGCACATGTGATCTCTTACAGGCTGTGTGGGGGGTTTCCAGGAAGCCGATGCGTGACAACAGCAACGCTGCTGAGAATAGTGATTGACACAGAGGAAGTGGTTGTTGGGGGGGGGGACTAAAGACGACAAACAGCAGCAGTATCACAGAAACTCAGTTAAGACTCCTCATAATGAGCTTTATTCAGGGTGAAGTGAGTCCAACGTAAACTAATCTGTTAAATATCGGTCCAGGGCCGCAGTCTGGACCCTGAACAGGTGGTTTACCCCCAACCCCGGTCTGAGCTCTTCAGGATATGTTTGTCAGGGAGCAGCAGCTGCACCATGACCCCCTCTCACTGATAACCTGCTTATCTTTACCCTGTACCTCCATGATGCAACGTTTGAACCTCTACATGCAGAGTCTTTCAGCCCTAAACTCAGATCTGATCCGGGGATTCAAATGCTGCGCTGTCGCTTTAAGAGAGAGACAGGATGTTGTTCTTAATTTAGTTTCCTGTTTCAGGGCGTCTGGCTGTCGCAGCAGCAAGGCCGGCTGATGCAAGGCCCAGACTATGAGTTCATTGTGCACTTATGTACAATAACAACATTGTTATTATGCCCAGTAATATTGTTATTATGCACTTGTGCATGATGCAGAAGTCACTAGAGGAGTCTGTCTTCATAAAGCTCCTCCAGTAAAATCCTTCCTAAGTAAACCCTGAGCAGTGAGTGTTGGGGGGACTGTTGGAGGAGGGGGGGGGCCCTGTGAGCACAGGGCCATGAGGCCTGTCTCTGAGCAGCAGCAGCACGATGAAGGAGCTCCTCCTCCTCCTCTTCCTCTCGCTGATGAACACACGTCATGTCCCTGTTGCCCATCACACGTTTTGAATTGCAAATATTGAGGGCGTCTCGCTGGCCGTGAGCCAGATCCCCGAAACTCAGCCAGGTCCCCGAAACCCAGCTCGTCCCTGAACTGTAACAGGAGACAAGGGGCAGTAGTAATGGTACTGGAATGATTCCCAGAACACAGACTAACGGGGCGTCAGGGTTTATGTCTGATGGTCATTGTTATATTATATATGTTATATTATATATGTTATATATATATGTTATATTATATATGTTATATTATATATGTTATATTATATATGTTATATATATATGTTATATTATATATGTTATATTATATATGTTATATATATGCAGCTTTATGTCTGAGTCTGTCTTCCTGGAAGAGTTTGTGTTTCCTACGATGATGAAGACATGTTAGTCCCGCCTCTCTCTGCCTCTGATTGGCTCATCCTGCTATGTTTACCTTTAACTCTAACCAATCTCACTCCTCATGACGACATCTAACTGAGAAGTATTAGCCAATCAGAGGCCGAGAGGGGCGGGACATTCCTGAACCGCCCTAGCAAACAAGGTGGGAGGGGGGGGAGAGGGGGGGGGGGGAGGGGTCTGATCACCCTGCTGACTTCCCGTAAATGAAAGCCTTTCCAGTGAAATGGAGGGTGGAGGAGAGAGAGAAGCTGCCCCCTGCTGGCTGTCTGACCCCACTACACCATGCTCTCTCTCTCTCTCTCTCTCTCTGTCTCTCTCTCTCTGTCGCTCTCTCTCTCTCTCTCTCTCTCT
This sequence comes from Percina caprodes, assembly GCA_013375575.1. Classification (NCBI taxonomy): domain Eukaryota; kingdom Metazoa; phylum Chordata; class Actinopteri; order Perciformes; family Percidae; genus Percina; species Percina caprodes. The sequence goes on from JABXJD010000713.1 coordinate 85,633, forward strand.
CTCTGTCTGTCTCTCTGTCTCTCTCTCTGTCTCTCTCTCTCTCTCTCTCTCTCTCTCTCTCTCTCTCTCTCTGTCTCTCTCTCTCTCTCTCTCTCTCTCTCTCTCTCCTCTGAGCCTCGGCACAGGATTGGCTCATGTGCACATCATCGGGGTCAGCACTATGTTCCCACATTTCTAATATTTTTACATACATACACATATATATATATATATATATATATATATATATATATATATATATATATATATATATATATATATATATATATATATATATATATATATATATATATATATTTGTATGTATATCTTAACCCTCCTGTTATCCTCAAATGTACTAACATCTGGTATTTAGGGTAACAGGAGGGTTAATTAGCTCAGTCCCCCCCCCCCATCCAGCACGCTAGGTGACCCAAATCAAACACACCTGCTGTGATGTCACTTCACCAACAGGTGCATGCTGGTTGAGGCTAACATGCTAAATGCTAACAAGCTAAATGCTAACATGCTGATGGATGATCCTCCACTTCAGGTTCAGAGAGGTGAGTTCAACAACACGCTGTGTGTGTGTGTGTGTGTGTGTGTGTGTGTGTGTGTGTGTGTGTGTGTGTGTGTGTGTGTGCTGCAGTGGAGTTCATATTGTTTTCATATCTCTGAGTTGTTGTCATGCAGCTTCATAATGTTATTAATGATGTTTGTAGCAAATACAGACACTGCAAACAAGGCCTAGACAATACATGAACAATTTAATGCATACACATTATTATCATAATAATTTATGGTCTTTTCTTGTTTATTTGACAAATGTTCTTATTGTTGTTATTATTGTTATTTTGTTGTCTTTATTCTGTCTTTTTTATCTATTTTTTATTTCTTTTTTCTGGCTAAAACTGCTGCTGCAACTTTCAAAAGGATTAATAAAGACAAGTCTAAGTCCTCATGCTCCAGTCCAGATCCCCCCCCCCACCTGCTGTGGTGGTGGATCTGGACGTGAGCTCCCAGACCTGCAGGCTAGAGGCTCCAGGATGCCCCACCACTGCATTGTGGGTAATGTAGGCGCCAGGTTGTGACAAGGAAGAAGAATGTGTGGAGCTAAGAAGACGATGTCTCTGGTTCTGCTGTTCTTCTCCTCTCAGGTGGGGGTCGCTGCTCAGTCTCTTCTCAGCATTTAGTTTATCATGTCGGGTTCGCTGCCTCGTTTAACTTCATTAACCCTCGTGTTGTCCTCAAGTCAAATTTCACCTGTTTTTTTATTTTTAATATCAGGAACTTGGCTTTCTTTCAACCAAATTGCCTAAAAATAACATGGATGCTGTACGATGTTCTTCAGGTAAAAGAAGTGACCAAAACCTCAGAAGAAATGACAAAAAAAGCTCTGAAAAAAACAAGAAATTAATTGTTTTTGTATAAAGTCATTAAAATTAGGTTTATTGGTTATGAATTAAAAAATTAAAACATCGTAAAAAACAGCAAAAATACCAGAAAAAGTGCCAAAAGATGAAAAAGGTTGATGAGAAGACAACACAAGGGTTAACCATGTTTTCATCTGCTTTATTCAAAAAACTAAATCTTAAAAAACAACAACACTGGGCCGCGGTCCCAGAGGAAGGGGGTCAGTAAGCTGCATTTAACCCTCGTGTTATCTTTCCATCAAAATTGGAAATCAACACTTTATTTGATGCTTTCTATCCATGTTTTTAACTTTTTATGTTTTTGTCCCTTTTTTCAACACTTTTTTTAAAATTTGTCACTTTTTTTGACGTCTAACACTACGTAACACTAACTTATTAACTTTAGTTTTAGTTATTTTTGGAATGTATGGTCAATAAAGCTCATTTATTGGAAATTATACCTAATGTTTGAGTTAGAAAAGCAGAAATTAGGAATTATTGAGACAAAAATTAAAGGAATGGATGTTGATGATGAGGGCAACATGAGGGCAACATGGGGACAACATGAGGGCAACATGAGGGCAACATGAGGACCACATGAGGGCCACATGAGGGCCACATGAGGGCCACATGAGGGCAACATGAGGGCAATATGAGGGCAACATGAGGGCAATATGAGGGCAACATGAGGACAACATGAGGACAACATGAGGGTTAAAAGGACAGATCTCTACTGTGGCTTCTCTGTAGATAAACTGAGTTTTTTTAAACTCCTGAGAGAAATGCTTAATAAAAAGAAAACTGAGGAATACATTTCGTGGTTTTTATAGCAAGCGTTGTCTTAATAATGCTCCTGAACGGAAACACGACGAGTTTATCTGAAGAAATGATGCACGTCATTTTTAAGGTTGTGTAAATGCTGTCGTGCAGTTTTTGGGTTCTTTTCATTTATTATTTGAACTTTGAATGTCTCGTATCACAAAGTCAAACTAACCAGAGGTTCATTCCTCTTCAGCTGTGACCTCACTGCTGAGCTGCACGACAGCCAAGGTCGCTACGCGGGTTATTTCTTTAGATACGACAGTTTGGCCCCCGATCACAACAGAGCCGGTTTCAGCAGCCGGGCCAGGTTGTGTGTTTTTGCAGAAAAAAAGTTTCACCTCACCACATTTGACTGGGGATGGCTAGTTTTGGGGTTTCTGAGCAAGAATAACAGAAGACACAACTGGTGTGATCGGGACGTCTTCAGCACTACAGGCAGTGCCCTGCTCCTGGTGGGTTCAGCCTGTAAAAGACGCCCGTTGGGTACTTTTAGACCTGAGCAGAGGGCTCGGATTGAGAGAATTGAGAAAGTGAAACATTGAGATCAAATGTGCAACACCGTACTTTGGAGACAAATGTGTTTCTGCCTGTTAAGACTATTCAAATGAAAAGGAAGAAAGTCTTCCAGCTTCCTCTTGTAGCGTGTGTCTTGGTAGTACTGTTTACAATTAACCATCTTCATATTAATGAATATTTTTTCCATTTTAAATGAATCGTAGGGAGATGTGTGCAGGTGTGAACTTTAATAACCTGATATCAACACATGTTGAGCCTGTTGAAGGCGGCCCTCGACCCCAGCTCTAATGTCCTGGGGGTACGGCTCCACTTTGTGCAGCCTAGCCTTTGGGTGCCGTGTAACAGAATAACACCCACTCACACAGGTAGAAGTCCTCAGACGGTGAAGGCCAGCTATCATTCTGCATCGATCCGGAGGGCAGCATGTGTAGAATCAGAACAATTGAATAGAGAGAAAAACATAAATCTCAGCTCTCATGGCTCCATTCCTCATCCTGTTGTTCCTTCTGTCTGTAGCAGCTTCTGGTAATTATCAGCTTTTATTGTGAAAATTCATGTGGATGTTGTGTATACAGCAGGACACTCAGTGTCTGTTGTTTAGTGCTGTTTGATGCTGACTGTGACTGTAATGAGATCATATCAAGAACATTTCATTGGTTAGAAATTGATTGTTTCATACTGTGGGAATAAAGTGATGTGATAAATATAGCTCAACACTACCTGGGTATGAATGAAAAATTACATAGTATTTTAACTATTATACCATCTTATTAGTCTGTGCTGTATTAACGCCTTCCTCATGAGAGAGTCATATAGTTTATTTCATATTTTAATTACTGCTTGTTATTGCTTTGCCTGGCTGACTGGTGTCAGAGTTGCATGTGTCCTGATGCTGGGCTTCTTATATTAACAGGAGGTCCTGTTGATGTGTAGTCCCTGCTAGTGTCCTGATGCTGGGCTTCTTATATTAACAGGAGGTTCTGTTGATGTGTAGTCTCTGCTAGTGTCCTGATGCTGGGCCTCTTATATTAACAGGAGGTCCTGTTGATGTGTAGTCTCTGCTAGTGTCCTGATGCTGGGCTTCTTATATTAACAGGAGGTCCTGTTGATGTGTAGTCTCTACTAGTGTCCCGATGCTGGGCTTCTTATATTAACAGGAGCTCCTGTTGATGTGTAGTCTCTACTAGTGTCCTGATTCTTGGCTTCTTAAATTAACAGGAGGTCCTGTTGATGCGTAGTCTCTACTAGTGTCCTGATGCTGGGCCTCTTATATTAACAGGAGGTCCTGTTGATGTGTAGTCTCTGCTAGTGTCCTGATGCTGGGCTTCTTATATTAACAGGAGGTCCTGTTGATGTGTAGTCTCTGCTAGTGTCCTGATGCTGGGCCTCTTATATTAACAGGAGGTCCTGTTGATGCGTAGTCTCTACTAGTGTCCTGATGCTGGGCTTCTTATATTAACAGGAGGTCCTGTTGATGTGTAGTCTCTGCTAGTGTCCTGATGCTGGGTTTCTTATATTAACAGGAGGTCCTGTTGATGTGTAGTCTCTACTAGTGTCCTGATTCTTGGCTTCTTATATTAACAGGAGGTCCTGTTGATGAGTAGTCTCTACTAGTGTCCTGATGCTGGGCTTCTTATATTACCAGGAGGTCCTGTTGATGTGTAGTCTCTGCTAGTGTCCCGATGCTGGGCCTCTTATATTACCAGGAGCTCCTGTTGATGTGTAGTCTCTGCTAGTGTCCTGATGCTGGGCTTCTTATATTAACAGGAGGTCCTGTTGATGTGTAGTCTCTGCTAGTGTCCTGATGCTGGGCTTCTTATATTAACAGGAGCTCCTGTTGATGCGTAGTCTCTGCTAGTGTCCTGATGCTGGGCCTCTTATATTACCAGGAGGTCCTGTTGATGTGTAGTCTCTGCTAGTGTCCTGATGCTGGGCCTCTTATATTACCAGGAGGTCCTGTTGATGTGTAGTCTCTACTAGTGTCCTGATGCTGGGCCTCTTATATTACCAGGAGGTCCTGTTGATGTGTAGTCTCTGCTAGTGTCCTGATGCTGGGCTTCTTATATTACCAGGAGGTCCTGTTGATGTGTAGTCTCTACTAGTGTCCTGATGCTGGGCCTCTTATATTAACAGGAGGTCCTGTTGATGTGTAGTCTCTACTAGTGTCCCGATGCTGGGCTTCTTATATTAACAGGAGGTCCTGTTGATGTGTAGTCTCTACTAGTGTCCCGATGCTGGGCTTCTTATATTAACAGGAGGTCCTGTTGATGCGTAGTCTCTACTAGTGTCCCGATGCTGGGCTTCTTATATTAACAGGAGGTCCTGTTGATGTGTAGTCTCTGCTAGTGTCCCGATGCTGGGCCTCTTATATTACCAGGAGCTCCTGTTGATGTGTAGTCTCTGCTAGTGTCCTGATGCTGGGCTTCTTATATTAACAGGAGGTCCTGTTGATGTGTAGTCTCTGCTAGTGTCCTGATGCTGGGCTTCTTATATTAACAGGAGCTCCTGTTGATGTGTAGTCTCTGCTAGTGTCCTGATGCTGGGCTTCTTATATTAACAGGAGGTCCTGTTGATGTGTAGTCTCTGCTAGTGTCCTGATGCTGGGCTTCTTATATTAACAGGAGGTCCTGTTGATGTGTAGTCTCTGCTAGTGTCCTGATGTTGGGCTTCTTATATTAACAGGAGGTCCTGTTGATGTGTAGTCTCTGCTAGTGTCCTGATGCTGGGCCTCTTATATTACCAGGAGGTCCTGTTGATGTGTAGTCTCTGCTAGTGTCCTGATGCTGGGCCTCTTATATTACCAGGAAGTCCTGTTGATGTGTAGTCTCTGCTAGTGTCCTGATGCTTTCTGCAGCTACACATGGCATACAAAAAAGCTTATATTTCTGATCCAGCTGTAGGTATGGTGTCTTTTTGATTACTATGTTTATATTTTTACCTGTATTAGTGTTTTTTGTTGCTTCCTGCTGCCATGGTATAAAATTATCTGACCAAAGGACTATGGTTGAAAATTGCACTGGCACATTTACAGAAATGTTGATTAATGTGTGTGTTGTCCTCCTATAAATAAAAAATACAAATGTGACAGATGCCATCTGTAGTCTCCTGGCTGTGGACTCCATTTCAAAATAACATATATTGTTTATCTATTATTAATTGTTTTTCAGACCTGGTTGAGGTAACAGTACACCCTGGAGAGGATGCTACTCTGCCGTGTCGGTATGAGTATTCCTCCATCAGAGCTGTAGAGTGGAGAAGAGCTGACCCAAAGCCAGACGTCGCCCTCTTGTACAAAGATGAGCAAACGTACAGAGTAAATCCAGACTTTGAGGACAGGGTGGAGCTGGTGGACAGAGATCTGAAGGACGGAGACGTGTCTTTAACTCTGAAGAATGTGAACATCAACGACACTGGAACATACGAGTGTCGAGTTGCATCAGGTGGTTCAAGACGGAAAAAGAGAGCCGTCATCAAGTCTGAGCCAATCAGCACCATCCGCCTGCAGGTTACAGAGCCAGGTGAGGTAGTCTCTCTCTGGGTGTTTTTCTACAGGTTACAGGTGAGGTAGTCTCTCTCCAGGTGTTTTTCTACAGGTTACAGGTGAGGTAGTCTCTCTCTCTGGGTGTTTTTCTACAGGTTACAGGTGAGTAAGTGTCTCTATCTCTGGGTGTTTTTCTACAGGTTACAGGTGAGGTAGTCTCTCTCTGGGTGTTTTTCTACAGGTTACAGGTGAGTAAGTGTCTCTATCTCTGGGTGTTTTTCTACAGGTTAAAGGTGAGGTAGTCTCTCTCTGGGTGTTTTTCTACAGGTTACAGGTGAGGTAGTCTCTCTCTCTGGGTGTTTTTCTACAGGTTACAGGTGAGGTAGTCTCTCTCTCTGCGTGTTTTTCTACAGGTTATAGGTGAGGTAGTCTCTCTCTGGGTGTTTTTCTACAGGTTACAGGTTACAGGTGAGGTAGTCTCTCTCTCTGGGTGTTTTTCTACAGGTTACAGGTGAGGTAGTCTCTCTCTGGGTGTTTTTCTACAGGTTACAGGTGAGGTAGTCTCTCTCTGGGTGTTTTTCTACAGGTTACAGGTGAGGTAGTCTCTCTCTGGGTGTTTTTCTACAGGTTACAGGTGAGGTAGTCTCTCTCTCTGGGTGTTTTTCTACAGGTTACAGGTGAGGTAGTCTCTCTCTGGGTGTTTTTCTACAGGTTACAGGTGAGGTAGTCTCTCTCTGGGTGTTTTTCTACAGGTTACAGGTGAGGTAGTCTCTCTCTCTCTGGGTGTTTTTCTACAGGTTACAGGTGAGGTAGTCTCTCTCTGGGTGTTTTTCTACAGGTTACAGGTGAGGTAGTCTCTCTCTCTGGGTGTTTTTCTACAGGTTACAGGTGAGGTAGTCTCTCTCTGGGTGTTTTTCTACAGGTTACAGGTGAGGTAGTCTCTCTCTGGGTGTTTTTCTACAGGTTACAGGTGAGGTAGTCTCTCTCTGGGTGTTTTTCTACAGGTTACAGGTGAGGTAGTCTCTCTCTCTGGGTGTTTTTCTACAGGTTACAGGTGAGGTAGTCTCTCTCTCTGGGTGTTTTTCTACAGGTTACAGGTGAGGTAGTCTCTCTCTGGGGGTTTATCTGAGCATCAGGTCTAGCTGCAGCTCCTCTAGGGTCTCCCATGATGAGTCAGACAGAGAGACAATCACTTCAAATGATCTTAACTTTTAGAGAATATTTTACTCCTGTAAAAGTACTGTAAGAAAAGTTACGTTAAGCTGAAAGTGGGCGACCAGATAGCTCAGGTGGTAGAGCGGGCGCTCATATATGGAGGTTTAGTCCTCAATGCAGCGGGCCCGGTTTCACCTCTGACCTGTGTCCCTTTGCTGAATGTCATTCCCCCCTCTCTCTCCCCATTCATATCTTCAGCTGTCCTGTCATAAATAAAACATGAAAATCTTAACAAAAAGTAAAAAAATAAAAACCTAAAGTACTTCTTACTTTCAATAAACTAACAATTAGAAGTTGATCAGCTTCATGTGTCTCAACAACAGCTGTTGACCTCGTAGGAATAAAGTCCTGTGATGTCTCTGTTAGCTAACATCCCTTTGGTGGTGTTACACCTGATGGAGGTCTGATGAAGTACCATCACTCTTATTGGTTATTATTGGTTATTATTGTTTTTCAGACCTGAAGGAGGTAACAGTGCGCCCTGATGATGTCATTCTGCCATGTCGGGCTGATAATTCCTCCATCACCGCTGTAGTATGGACCAGACCTGACCTGGACCCAGATACCGTCCTCTTATACAGCGATGGACACTTGGAGACAGACGACCAGCATCCATCCTTTAAGGACAGGGTGGAGCTGGTGGACAGAGATCTGAAGGACGGAGACGTGTCTTTAATTCTGAAGAATGTGAACATCAACGACACTGGAACATATAAGTGTCAAGTTAAATCCGGTGATACTCAACGAATCAGACTGATCAGAACCGTCCATCTACAGGTTACAGGTGAGGTGGTCTCTCTCTCTGGGTGTTTTTCTACAGGTTACAGGTGAGGTAGTCTCTCTCTCTGGGTGTTTTTCTACAGGTTACAGGTGAGGTAGTCTCTCTCTGGGTGTTTTTCTACAGGTTACAGGTGAGGTAGTCTCTCTCTGGGTGTTTTTCTACAGGTTACAGGTGAGGTAGTCTCTCTCTGGGTGTTTTTCTACAGGTTACAGGTGAGGTAGTCTCTCTCTGGGTGTTTTTCTACAGGTTACAGGTGAGGTAGTCTCTCTCTCTGGGTGTTTTTCTACAGGTTACAGGTGAGGTAGTCTCTCTCTGGGTGTTTATCTACAGGTTACAGGTGAGGTAGTCTCTCTCTGGGTGTTTTTCTACAGGTTACAGGTGAGGTAGTCTCTCTCTGGGTGTTTTTCTACAGGTTACAGGTGAGGTAGTCTCTCTCTGGGTGTTTTTCTACAGGTTACAGGTGAGGTAGTCTCTCTCTGGGTGTTTTTCTACAGGTTACAGGTGAGGTAGTCTCTCTCTGGGTGTTTTTCTACAGGTTACAGGTGAGGTAGTCTCTCTCTGGGTGTAGTCTCTCTGTCCAGATGCCGTGTAAACCTATCAACGGCTACCCACGTTGACAGATTCGCTACAAATTCATAAACATTTTACTGGCCTTTGCATGTCACACCTCAATATAAACTGTACTGAACTGGACTGAATATCCGAGCACAACATTACAAAAACATTGTACAGCGGGGAAATAATGTGTTTTAAAAGAAATTACGATCGCGCTGGGTTCGAACCCTCTTCAGTTTGAGAGCCTCGAGATCACGCGTTTCCAGCCCAGGGTAACCAGTTGTTTTAGACCGATTGTTTCACAAACCGTGTGCTGCCTGGTGTAATTTATGACAAGTCCTTGCACACAGATGGCGCAGAGGTGTAGTAGGAGGTTATAGTGCACAATTTAATTAAGATTTTAAGCCTAAATCAAGGTAACAAGTTGTTTTGGTTTGCTCTGTTAAATTGTGATTCTGGTTGTACTGAGAGAAAGCAACGTGATTGTTCACCAGTTAAGTGAATGGTGTGATGGTGTAGTGGACGGTGCAGTGTATTCATATGCAATTACTTTTGCTGAAGAGGGTTCAAACCCAGCGCAACACGGATCATCGTAATTTTTTTTAAAACACATTATTTTCCCGCTGTACAATGTGTTTGTAGTGTCATGCTCAGATATTCAGTCCAGTTCAGTTCAGTTTATATTGAGATGCGACATGCAAAGGCCAGTAAAATGTTTATGAATTTGTAGCGAATCTGTCAACTTGGGTAGCCGTTGACAGATTTACACGGCATCTGGACAGGCTCGGAAACCAGTAGGTGGAAAAACCAGAAGGCACATAACACCGTATCAAGTGGTTTTCATGTTCATGTTGGAAGTGTCTTTCTTGGACTAACAACTAACTGTAAGTTGGACTTCTCTGTGTTTTTCTTCACTGACGAAAACGTCCTTTGGACGAATCGCACACCAGCTACCATCAGGCCTGCAACGTTTTTTTTCCCTCTGTCGCTTTTTGTGTGTTTGCATGTGTGGTACCATGGTGGGTTAATAAATTTTGAGGATGTTTCGCAGTTAAACTGATTTGTGGAGGGATACTTCTGTGTAGCTTCTGTGTTTTAAGTGGAAACGGCTAAAGAAAGGGATAATTGTGTGGAATATCATCTGAAGGAATATTACAATTAACCTATTCGTAGGGTGTGATTTTATTTGTGTTATGTTTTTTTTCTGTTTATTCAATCTAACTGCTAAATATTATTAAGTTATCGTCCAGTAAATAATGTTTAAAGACTTGTCTGAGGTCAGTTATTCTTATATAGAACGATATATTTACATGTTAAAAGTAGGGTAGTATATGACCAACCCAAAATAGGTAAACCTTCGTGGTAGCTACCTTTTATTAAAAACAAACTCAAAGACCTCATCATTCCAGTCTAAAGTTAATTTATTGCAGCTTGGGCATTATATGGAGTGTTGGGGTGCTACAAATGTAAAATTAGATAACTCCAATCAGAATTATGACTATAAGATAAGAACGACTTTATTAATCCCACACTGAGGAAATCCTACAGCAGCTCAAACACATCAGTAAACACAGATACACTTAATTAGACAGAAGAGACACGTAAGAACATTACTACATTATATATTATGTATTATAAGAAATAGAAAAATATAATGAACTATAGACCTAATAATATAATAATAATAATATTAATAATAATAATAAATGTAAACCCCTTTATATAACCATACAGTGTACTGTATACATACTGAGATATACAGACGAGTAAGGTTGTCGTTGTTAAGGAGAAACAGAAATCAACAAATCATCTCTGGATATCTGATTGTTTTGGATATCTGAAATTGAAAGCCATGAATGACAAAAGTGACGTCATATGTCCTGGGAAGAATGACAATATGTTCTTTTGGACTAAGAAGAATTGAAATACGGATTTCTGCCATTAATATCCAGTATCTCTACTAAATGCTAGAACAGCTTCCCTGTGATGAGCTGGGCTGTGATTGGTGGATTTAAACAATAGGAAACAGATGTTGTGAACCACTGTGGTGCTGCACTCTCACACACACACACACACACACACACACACACACACACACACACACACACACACACACACACACATACATATATATATATATATATATATATATATATATATATATATATATATATATACAGTTATATAACAGTTTTATATCTGAGTGCAGTGACAGTTAAAACACATTTCCTACAGCTGGAGTCTGTTCTGTGGTGTTTTAGAGACGCTGACTGAGGAAGAGATCAGATCAGCTGTTCAAGTCTAAGGAGATGCTAAGACCTGGACTATTGATTAGAAGTTGATCAGCTTCATGTGTCTCAACAACAGCTGTTGACCTCGTGGGAATAAAGTCCTGTGATGTCTCTGTTAGCTAACATCCCTTTGGTGGTGTTACACCTGATGGAGGTCTGATGAAGTACCATCACTCTTATTGGTTACTATTGTTTATTGTTTTTCAGACCTGATTGAGGTAACAGTGCTCTCTGGTGATGATGTCATTCTGCCATGTCGGGCTGATAATTCCTCCATCACCGCTGTAAAGTGGACCAGACCTGACCTGGAGCCAGATACCGTCCTCTTATACAGAGATGTACGCTTGGACGACCACAATCCAGACTTTAAGGACAGGGTGGAGCTGGTGGACAGAGATCTGAAGAACAGAGACGTGTCTTTAATTCTGAAGAATGTGAACATCAACGACACTGGAACATACGAGTGTGGAGTTAAATCCGGTGATACTCAACCAATCAGACTAATCAGAACCGTCCATCTACAGGTTACAGGTGTGGTAGTCTCTCTCTCTGAGTTTTTCTACAGGTTACAGGTGAGGTAGTCTCTCTCTCTGGGTGTTTTTCTACAGGTTACAGGTGAGGTAGTCTCTCTCTCTGGGTGTTTTTCTACAGGTTACAGGTGAGGTAGTCTCTCTCTCTGAGTTTTTCTACAGGTTACAGGTGAGGTAGTCTCTCTCTGGGTGTTTTTCTACAGGTTACAGGTGAGGTAGTCTCTCTCTCTGAGTTTTTCTACAGGTTACAGGTGAGGTAGTCTCTCTCTCTGGGTGTTTTTCTACAGGTTACAGGTGAGGTAGTCTCTCTCTCTGGGTGTTTTTCTACAGGTTACAGGTGAGGTAGTCTCTCTCTCTGAGTTTTTCTACAGGTTACAGGTGAGGTAGTCTCTCTCTGGGTGTTTTTCTACAGGTTACAGGTGAGGTAGTCTCTCTCTGGGTGTTTTTCTACAGGTTACAGGTGAGGTAGTCTCTCTCTCTGGGTGTTTTTCTACAGGTTACAGGTGAGGTAGTCTCTCTCTGGGTGTTTTTCTACAGGTTACAGGTGAGGTAGTCTCTCTCTGGGTGTTTTTCTACAGGTTACAGGTGAGGTAGTCTCTCTCTGGGTGTTTTTCTACAGGTTACAGGTGAGGTAGTCTCTCTCTGGGTGTTTTTCTACAGGTTACAGGTGAGGTAGTCTCTCTCTCTGGGTGTTTTTCTACAGGTTACATCAGCATCAGGTCTAGCTGCAGCTCCTCTAGGGTCTCCCATGATGAGTCAGACAGAGAGACAATCACTTCAAATGATCTTAACTTTTAGAGAATATTTTACTCCTGTAAAAGTACTGTAAGAAAAGTTACCATAAGCTGAAAGTGGGCGACCAGATAGCTCAGGTGGTAGAGCGGGCGCTCATATATGGAGGTTTAGTCCTCAATGCAGCGGGCCCGGTTTCACCTCTGACCTGTGTCCCTTTGCTGAATGTCATTCCCCCCTCTCTCTCCCCATTCATATCTTCAGCTGTCCTGTCATAAATAAAAGATGAAAATCTTAACAAAAAGTAAAAAAATAAAAACCTAAAGTACTTCTTACTTTCAATAAACTAACAATTAGAAGTTGATCAGCTTCATGTGTCTCAACAACAGCTGTTGACCTCGTAGGAATAAAGTCCTGTGATGTCTCTGTTAGCTAACATCCCTTTGGTGGTGTTACACCTGATGGAGGTCTGATGAAGTACCATCACTCTTATTGGTTATTATTGGTTATTGTTTTTCAGGCCTGTTTTTACCATTGCCTGGTGATGATGTCATTCTGCCATGTTGGTCTAATGATTCCTCCATCAGAGCTGTAGAGTGGACCAGACCTGACCTGGAGCCAGATACCGTCCTCTCATACATACAAGGACACTTGATTACATCCAACCAGCATCCATCCTTTAAGGACAGGGTGCACCTGGTGCACGGAGATCTCAAGGACGGAGACGCATCTATAATTCTAAAGAATGTGAACATCAACGACACTGGAACATACGAGTGTCAAGTTAAAACCGGTGGTTTAAGACGTATAAAGAGAGGCATGTCTGCCCCATCCAAAGTCGGCAGATCGGATTCATTCAACCAACGCTCTTTTCTGCAGGTTACAGGTGAGGTAGTCTCTCTCTGGGTGTTTTTCTACAGGTTACAGGTGAGGTAGTCTCTCTCTCTGCGTGTTTTTCTACAGGTTATAGGTGAGGTAGTCTCTCTCTGGGTGTTTTTCTACAGGTTACAGGTGAGGTAGTCTCTCTCTGGGTGTTTTTCTACAGGTTACAGGTGAGGTAGTCTCTCTCAGGGTGTTTTTCTACAGGTTACAGGTGAGGTAGTCTCTCTCTCTGGGTGTTTTTCTACAGGTTACAGGTGAGGTAGTCTCTCTCTGGGTGTTTTTCTACAGGTTACAGGTGAGGTAGTCTCTCTCTGGGTGTTTTTCTACAGGTTACAGGTGAGGTAGTCTCTCTCTGGGTGTTTTTCTACAGGTTACAGGTGAGGTAGTCTCTCTCTGGGTGTTTTTCTACAGGTTACAGGTGAGGTAGTCTCTCTCTCTGGGTGTTTTTCTACAGGTTACAGGTGAGGTAGTCTCTCTCTGCGTGTTTTTCTACAGGTTATAGGTGAGGTAGTCTCTCTCTGGGTGTTTTTCTACAGGTTACAGGTGAGGTAGTCTCTCTCTGGGTGTTTTTCTACAGGTTACAGGTGAGGTAGTCTCTCTCTGGGTGTTTTTCTACAGGTTACAGGTGAGGTAGTCTCTCTCTGGGCGTTTTTCTACAGGTTACAGGTGAGGTAGTCTCTCTCAGGGTGTTTTTCTACAGGTTACAGGTGAGGTAGTCTCTCTCTCTGGGTGTTTTTCTACAGGTTACAGGTGAGGTAGTCTCTCTCTGGGTGTTTTTCTACAGGTTACAGGTGAGGTAGTCTCTCTCTGGGTGTTTTTCTACAGGTTACAGGTGAGGTAGTCTCTCTCTGGGTGTTTTTCTACAGGTTACAGGTGAGGTAGTCTCTCTCTCTGGGTGTTTTTCTACAGGTTACAGGTGAGGTAGTCTCTCTCTGGGTGTTTTTCTACAGGTTACAGGTGAGGTAGTCTCTCTCTCTGGGTGTTTTTCTACAGGTTACAGGTGAGGTAGTCTCTCTCTGGGTGTTTTTCTACAGGTTACAGGTGAGGTAGTCTCTCTCTGGGTGTTTTTCTACAGGTTACAGGTGAGGTAGTCTCTCTCAGGGTGTTTTTCTACAGGTTACAGGTGAGGTAGTCTCTCTCTGGGTGTTTTTCTACAGGTGAGGTAGTCTCTCTCAGGTTGTTCTGTGTATCATGTTGTAGTAGCAGTTTCAAACATCATAAACCGAATGCCGCTCTGCTATCCACACATTTCTGATTCATTTGTTTTTCATCTTCAGGTTTGGAGGATAAAAAATCAACTCCTGTAGGCAAGTACGTTGGATGGTCTCTGGGTCTTGGATATTCATTGTACTTAGGTCCACTTGTTTTTGTACCCGTTGCTATTGCTGCAGTGGTTACTAACATGTAAAAGACAATGGGACAACTGACCAAAACCACAAACGTTTTACATTTACAATTATTAATTTACTACACATTTACACATTTTATTCCATTGAAATGAGTAACTAAAGACACCAGTAATGTCTCTCTTACATGAATATCCACATAATAATAATAATAATAATAATAATAATAATAATAATAATAATAATAATAATAATAATTAATAAATAATTATGTATACTTACATAATGACTTAAACAGCCTGAAATTTGAAATATAGCTTCAATTACAAATTGCAAGGGGAAATTACAATGTACACTCTGTTGTTATTACACACACTACACACAGGCCTGAACTACACACACATGCTTAGTACTATACATACACTAATGGAGAAATGTCAGAGTGGGGGGCGAGCTGTCGGGTTTTCGGTACCTGGGTCGTGACTCACGGTGATTTAGAGAACTAGAATATTTGGTAACATTTTATAATAACATCACTAATAAACGGTAAATTGATGTAAAATGTACTTTAATATAATAGTTATTTTACTGCTAACAATGATTTGATGAATTAAATAATATTTACTAATTATAAGTAATGTTATAGTCCAATTTATGCTATTTCTATCAATAATTAGTGTTATATTCATCAATGCAGACATATTACTTATTTTACCTTTAATATATGTGTTTATGTGTGAGAATGATGAAAAGGTAACCTACATTGATAATGTAGGTTAATAATTAATAATAATGCTAATGTAGGTAATCTACCTTTTGTGCTTAACTGAGCATGTGTCATGAGAGATTTATAATGTTATTCTCATTAAAAAATATAAAATTACGGCTATCAAGTGTGATTTAATGTGTACATCTGTGCAGGAATGTGTTGTTATTGTGAAGACTTACAGTTTAATACAAAAATATGTGCAAGAGGTAAGATAATAATGTATCCTTTTTCATTATAATAATAATAATAATAGATAGTAAGATAATAATGTATCCTTTTTCATTATAATAATAATAGATAGTAAGATAATAATGTATCATAATAATAATAGTAGTAATAATAATAGTAATAATAATATTAATAATAGAGTAAGAATGTGTGGCCTGGCTGTGGCTTCAGATGGAGGCAGAACTAACCATTCAGCTGTCACAGTTCTTTTATCCAATTTGAACCATTTTAACATATATTTGTACGGCATTAACTTAGTTTCTTGACCATATTTATATATTTTACTACATTTAAAATTATTTCAATAACTGTTTTAACTGTTACCTCCTAAATATCTGAATGAGATTTAGCAGGGCTACACCAGTGTGTAACAGCGTTGTGGAGAGGGATTGTCTGCAGTAGTATGATAGTAGTACTATAGTACTCTAGTACTGTAATACTGTCTGCAGTTGTATGATAGTAGTACTATAGTACTCTAGTACTGTAATACTGTCTGCAGTTGTATGATAGTAGTACTATAGTACTCTAGTACTGTAATACTGTCTGCAGTTGTTTGCAGAAGTATGACGATACACGCTGTCTGCAGTAGTATGATAGTAGTACTATAGTACTGTAGTACTGTCTGCACGTCTTGACTGGAGCACGTTCAGTACACGTCAGTGATAATGTAACATCAGCTGTCTGTGAAAATGCAACGTCCCAATTTTTAATGTCCGGTCTACTAGTTAAAGGGAAGGACAGTGTAATGTCCGGTCTACTAGTTAAAGAGAAGGACAGTGTAATGTCCGGTCTACTAGTTAAAGGGAAGGACAGTGTAATGTCCGGTCTACTAGTTAAAGGGAAGGACAGTGTAATGTCCGGTCTACTAGTTAAAGGGAAGGACAGTGTAATGTCCGGTCTACTAGTTAAAGGGAAGGACAGTGTAATGTCCGGTCTACTAGTTAAAGGGAAGGACAGTGTAATGTCCGGTCTACTAGTTAAAGGGAAGGACGGTGTAATGTCCGGTCTACTAGTTAAAGGGAAGGACGGTGTAATGTCCGGTCTACTAGTTAAAGGGAAGGACAGTGTAATGTCCGGTCTACTAGTTAAAGGGAAGGACAGTGTAATGTCCGGTCTACTAGTTAAAGGGAAGGACAGTGTAATGTCCGGTCTACTAGTTAAAGGGAAGGACAGTGTAATGTCCGGTCTACTAGTTAAAGGGAAGGACAGTGTAATGTCCGGTCTACTAGTTAAAGAGAAGGACAGTGTAATGTCCGGTCTACTAGTTAAAGGGAAGGACAGTGTAATGTCCGGTCTACTAGTTAAAGGGAAGGACAGTGTAATGTCCGGTCTACTAGTTAATGATGTGAACATGTCAGCGTGTCACACAGAACATTAATTAATAACACTTCCAATATAAAGGGGAATAAAAACGTAGACGGCAACGCTGAGATTGATAAACTGTAAAATGTTGGTGTCACCATGGAAACCAACTCAATAACGGTGTGTTCACAGCCCGGTTCAGACCACAGAGCATTCAGGAAATGATCGCCCTGCTTGAAGCCAGCTGTAGACCTACCCACGTCATCCAGTCCACACGGTGAAAGGAACTCTGGGAGATGAAGTCCCAGAGGCCCGCCTGTAATTACATCTAACGCCAAAGCTGCAGCTGGAAACAACTTCACTCAAATCTGACTGACAACAACTTTACAGCAAATATTCAGCCCGTGTTCTTATTTTGACTTTAACACCCTGAAACACAAAGGCTCAGGACTTCTTTGGCATTCGTGGCCTTCTTGATGTGTAGTTTTCACCGTTTCTTTTAGTCTCTTCTCTTCCTCTTTTCAGTGGTTTAACAGAGGCGAGCTGGTGTTGTGTTCACTTACCGGCAGCTACACTGCTGCCCCCCCAACCAGATAGTTTTCTTTGTTTCAAGATTATTAGAAGCTGCCTCGGCCAAAATGTAGTTCTTACACTCATATAACCTCATGTTAATAACCCAGCTCACGTTATGCATGCAGGAGTATGTATGTATCTCTATATATTAGAGTATGTATGTATCTATATGCATGAGAGTATGTATGTATCTATATGCATGAGAGTATGTATGTATCTATATGCATGAGAGTATGTATGTATCTCTATGCATGAGAGTATGTATGTATCTCTATGCATGAGTATGTATGTATGTATCTCTATGCATGAGTATGTATGTATCTCTATACATGAGAGTATGTATGTATCTCTATGCATGAGAGCATGTATGTATCTCTATGCGTGAGAGCATGTATGTATCTCTATGCATGAGAGCATGTATGTATCTCTATGCATGAGAGCATGTATGTATCTCTATGCATGAGAGTATGTATGTATCTCTATGCATGAGTATGTATGTATGTATCTCTATGCATGAGTATGTATGTATCTCTATGCATGAGTATGTATGTATCTCTATGCATGAGAGTATGTATGTATCTCTATGCATGAGAGTATGTATGTATCTCTATACATGAGAGTATGTATGTATCTCTATGTATTAGAGTATGTATGTATCTCTATGTATTAGAGTATGTATGTATCTCTATACATGAGAGTATGTATGTATCTCTATGTATTAGAGTATGTATGTATCTCTATGTATTAGAGTATGTATGTATCTCTATACATGAGAGTATGTCTGTATCTCTATACATGAGAGTATGTCTGTATCTCTATACATGAGAGTATGTCTGTATCTCTATACATGAGAGTATGTCTGTATCTCTATATATTAGAGTATGTATGTATCTCTATATATTAGAGTATGTATGTATCTCTATATATTAGAGTATGTGTACCTGCAGCAACACTTTGAGTCACTCTGCTGCCACAGAGGAAGGAAGAAGAGTTATTCTTGATGCGGATATACTCAGAAAAATAAGTCCAGACATCATTTCACCGCCTGTTAGGATGGAGGCAACATCTCTACTCTGGCTGCTTTGTAAGTTAACTAAAAGTTAAGTTTCTATAATAGCTGAGAAAAATACAAGATAAAGAAAACTGAAAGATCTATAGTCTGGTTTTACAGTATTTTTTGGCTAATCAATGCTTCTGAAACATTAAAATTCTGATCATGTAATTTGGAAAGTTGTGTAAATTATTTTAAAGCCTGTTTTTAGAACTGAACCAAAGTCAAACTAACCAAAGTGTCTCATCTCTTCAGGTGTGACCTCCCTGCTGAGCTGCCCCACCAGCCAAGGTCAGTCCTCGGTCCTCTTGGTAGGAAAGATGCTGTTAGATGCAGAATACCAGATAGGTTAACCACATCTCTTTGAGACTCAGAGTGGCTTTGATGTGGAGACACTTGTTGTTGGTGAAAGTAGAAAATGAGAAAGGTAAAGATGAAAAACATAACATGGGGTTAAGATAATGGAGCGAATATGAAAGATTTCCCAGATTAATTGATAATTAATAATTAATATTAGATAAATTATTAAAAGTGTAAAGAGATGATTCCTCCAGTATCCCCGAGAATCAATGTGAAGCATCAGAGCTCAGTCACGCTCTGTCCAAAGCAGTGATTGTTATAATAGCAGTAATAATATATAATCAACTAGTATTTTAACTACGCCCCCCCCCTCCCTCCAGTGTCTCTGACTGTGAGTCCCAGCAGCTCTCAGCTGTTTGAAGGACAGTCTGTCTCTCTGAGCTGTGAGGAGGACGACAGCTCTGCTGGATGGACTCTGAGAAGGAACACCACCAGAGAAACCAGGACTCAGTGTGGAGGGGGCTGGGGAAGACCTGCTGGTCCCTCCTGTACCATCAGCCCCATGTTCTCATGGGACAGTGGGGTGTACTGGTGTGAGTCCAGAGAGGGAGCAACCAGTACCAGCATCAGCATCACTGTCCCTGGTAAGATCAGACTGGGGGGTCAGGATTGATGAAGCTGTGTGTGAATGGATGACATGCTGTAGTTTGTCTCTGTGTTGAGGTGGACCAGTGATCCTGCAGAGTCCTGTCCTTCCTGTGAAGGAGGGACAAGACCTCACTCTGCACTGTAGGACAGAGACGTCCTCCAACCTCCCAGCTGCTTTCTATAAAGATGGCTCCTTCATCAGGACTGAGTCTGCAGGTCACATGACCATCCCCCATGTCTCCAGGTCTGATGAAGGCCTCTACAGGTGCAGCATCAGCAGTGTTGGAGAGTCCCCCCCCAGCTGGGTCTCTGTCACAGGTGAGGACTTTGTGATATATAAACCTAGAGGGCAACGCAGCTTTATTGATTTGGATGTGGATTGGAAATAACGTAATTTAAAAAAAAATTTAAACAAATGCCAAAAAAGTGACAAAAATGGAAAACTGTGACAACAAAAATTGGGGAAAAACATTAGAAAAAAACTCCATTACATTTTTTTTTTTATTATTGAATAAAATTGAAGTGTGACAAAAGAATTGGGAAAAATGTCAGAAAAAAAATTAATTAAAAGAAATTTAAAAAGTGACAAAAACGTGAAATCTGTGACAACAAAAATTGTGAAGAAAACCTAATAAAAGCGTCACAGGTGAGGAGGTTCCCTTTGATTTCAGGAGTTCATTCATCCAGATATTCACCTGACTCTGATTCTCTCTACAGGGAAACCAGAGACCACAAGCCCACCTCCGAGCTCTCTGCCGCCCCCTGATACCTCTGCAGCTCCACCCCCGGCCTCAGACCTCCTCCCCCTTGTGGTGAGACTGGTGTGCCACCTGGTGGTGTTGTGTCCGTACTGCATCTCCACCTTCATCATGGTGTTTCTATGTCGACGCAGGGCAGCAGGTGAGACTCTGACTCAGTCACTGACCTCACAATCCATCAGTTTATCACCAATGACGTCTCTGGTGTAGATGTTCGTTTGTGTTTAACAGAACTCTTCAGCTGATTAATTATCTCCATCTTCTTTCTAACCTGCTCTGACTGTAGGAAATGACCTGCCCGTCTCCATGGTGATGACCCCTGCAACACAGGCTGAGGAGGGATTGGATGATGACTATGATGATGTCATCACCGCTGTCACAACTGAGTATCACTTCTGAACTGGTCTGAAGAGAAGCTCACATGTTTCAAGTCCCCTTTAGATCAGTGATCTTCCCTGTGGAACTCCTCATGTTCCAGTTAGACCTGTAGATGTAGGATGTAGACCTGAGCCCAGTTCAGTCCAAAGATCTGCAACGAGACACGTTGAACCTTGTTCTGAAACCTGTTCACACCAATGAGACAGTCTGTCTGCAGAGCCATTGGACCCGGTGACCCCCCTTACGCTGACCCCCCTCACGCTGACCCCCTCACTCTGACCTCCCTCACGCTGACCTCCCTCACGAGGACCTCCCTCACGCTGACCTCCCTCATGCTGACCTCCCTCACACTGACCTCCCTCACGAGGACGTCCCTCACGCTGACCTCCCTCACGAGGACGTCCCTCACGAGGACGTCCCTCACGAGGACCTCCCTCACGCTGACCCCCCTCACGCTGACCTCCCAGCTGAGTCTCAGCGACACCATCAGCTGGTTGGAGCCGAGCTGGGACGGGCCGGTTCAGACCGCTGCTAAACATTCAGAACTAAAAGGTCCGTCTCGTTGCAAATGTTTGATCTGAAAGTGAATTTAGTGTCTGATGGATCTAAGTCGTGTCTGGACGTCACGTTTTAAATCTCTTCAAATAAATCTGGTGATGAGCATCTGGTGTCTCTGGGTTTGTTCCTGATCAGGACTTCACTCAAACTGTCTCTGGGACATCGGCTGGTATGAGAGAGAGTGTGTAGTGCTGTGGATTTATTACTGTTTATATACTGTATATGTATCTGTGTTGTTGCCATGCAGCCTAATAGTGTTTGTTATTTGGGCTCCTGTGAGGTCACTGGATGTTAAAACGGTTGTAGGACCTTAAAGACAAATGAATAAATAAAAGGGAACATGAATCTTCCAGATATGTATTGATAAAACACACAGAGACACACAGACACACACACAGAGTCACACACACAGAGACACACACACACACACACACACACACACACAGACACACACACACAGAGACACCCAGAGCAGGACCAGCTGAGCCAGTCTCTCTAAAACCGTCTCATGTGTCCCGGGAGTCCCACTGGGAAGAAATAATCATCAGAACTTATACAGGTGTGTTGTACAGGTGTGTTGTACAGGTGTGTTACACAGGTGTGTTGTACAGATGTGTTGTACAGATGTGTTATACAGGTGTGTTACACAGGTGTGTTACGCAGGTGTGTTATGCAGGTGTGTTATACAGGTGTGTTATACAGGTGTGTTATACAGGTGTGTTACACAGGTGTGTTGTACAGATGTGTTATACAGGTGTGTTACACAGGTGTATTATGCAGGTGTGTTATACAGGTGTGTTGTACAGATGTGTTGTACAGATGTGTTGTACAGGTGTGTTATACAGATGTGTTATACAGATGTGTTATACAGGTGTGTTATACAGGTGTGTTATACAGGTGTGTTGTACAGGTGTGTTATACAGGTGTGTTATACAGGTGTGTTGTACAGGTGTGTTGTACAGATGTGTTATACAGGTGTGTTATACAGGTGTGTTATACAGGTGTGTTATACAGGTGTGTTGTACAGGTGTGTTGTACAGATGTGTTATACAGGTGTGTTGTACAGGTGTGTTATACAGGTGTGTTAGGCTAGCTTAATGACATACTATTGTATCTATTGGAGAAAAACAATAATAATAATAATTTAGACTCACATATTCTGTTATATCCATTTGGTGTAAATTAGTTCGGCTAACTGATCCAATGAGTCATGCAGAAAGATGCTAAGAGTCTCTACTGAACCCAACACACACACAGAAACCCAGACAACATGTAAGACCTGAACACAATAAGGCCGATTCACACCTACACCTTATGTCATGTAACCACGGTAACGCCCCTTTATGCTGTGTGTCAGCTGTAAGCCTAACAGACCTGAGTGTATACATTGGTAGCACGGAGGTGAACAGATATCAGGGACCGTCTGAGTCCAGCAGAGGGCCCCGTAGACCAGGGACAGGTTCATGTCTGTTCAGTGTGGAGGTGAACAGATATCAGGGACCGTCTCAGTCCAACAGAGGGCCCCGTAGACCAGGGACAGGTTCATGTCTGTTCAGTGTGGAGGTGAACAGATATCAGGGACCGTCTGAGTCCAGCAGAGGGCCCCGTAGACCAGGGACAGGTTCATGTTTGTTCAGTGTGGAGGTGAACAGACATCAGGGACCCTCTGAGTCCAGCAGAGGGCCCCGTAGACCAGGGACAGGTTCATGTCTGTTCAGTGTGGAGGTGAACAGATATCAGGGACCGTCTGAGTCCAGCAGAGGGCCCCGTAGACCAGGGACAGGTTCATGTCTGTTCAGTGTGGAGGGGAAAGCTCTGCAATGTTTCTGCCCATGAGACTCTTCTAAGATAGTGGTTTTCTCTCTGTGGTGAATACTTTACTAGAGCTGCAAAGAATTATCGATCACAACTATTCAATGTATCTCCTCCTATGATAATCAATCGTTTTGAGTCATTTTTAATGAAAAACACAGTGAATGTGTGATGTCAGCTTGTTAAATGTGAATATTTCTAGTTTCTTCTCTCCTCTGGGTCAGGAAACTGAATAACTTTGAGTTGTTGCCAAAACCCCATTTAAGGATATCTTTGGAAAACCATCCAGTAAAACAGTCCTCACATAAAGAATCAGTATTTGCAGCCTTGTTGTTGTCTTGGTAACCAGTTCATATTAATTAAAGGAAGAGGTTCAAGATGTATAGGTCATCCATTCATTTTGAGCCCCTGTGTAGCCTTCAGACCGCGAGCTGAACCCTGAGTACTTGTTCTCTGTCCTACTATAAACCCAGCCCTGCAGACCCCCCCACGCACTCAACGTGGCTCTTCGTTCATCCTTCAGCACCTGGAGTCATCAGGACTCCATCCTCCCTGCTCTGCTACGGGACAAGCTGACCCAGCTGCAGGTGCAATGTCTTTTACACACACACACACACACACACACACACACACACACACACACACAGTACTTCTTGAGACAGTAGAAGAAGTTCAGTCTGTCAGACTGGTGATTGACTACCCTGCCATCATCTGGTCAGCTGCTAAGGACACGCGCATGCAGCACTCTGCTAAGAAGCTGATTGGCTACCCTCTACCGGTCCTCCAGGAAGCCGAACCATCTCACCCCGCACACAACAGTTTGAACCAGTCCTCTCTGGCAGGAGGTTGGGGTCCATCGGGACATAAACCTCACGCCATAAAAACATGCAGTCAGCCTCACCCACAAGGCCCCGGACCCCCATTGAAACTGACTCCTAACCCTCTCCCCCATCCTTACCCACTTCACTGCATTAACTGTGACCCTGGACCCCCATTGAAACTGACTCCTAACCCTCTCCCCCATCCTTACCCACTACACTGCATTAACTGTGACCCTGGACCCCACTGACACTGGATCCTAACCCTCTCCCCCATCCTTACCCACTACACTGCATTAACTGTGACCCTGGACCCCCATTGAAACTGACTCCTAACCCTCTCCCCCATCCTTACCCACTTCACTTTGCATTAACTTTGACCTTGGACCCCCATTGAAACTGACTCCTAACCCTCTCCCCCATCCTTACCCACTACACTTTGCATTAACTGTGACCCTGGACCCCCATTGAAACTGACTCCTAACCCTCTCCCCCATCCTTACCCACTACACTGCATTAACTGTGACCCTGGACCCCCATTGAAACTGACTCCTAACCCTCTCCCCCATCCTTACCCACTACACTGCATTAACTGTGACCCTGGACCCCCACTGACACTGACTCCTAACCCTCTCCCCCATCCTTACCCACTACACTGCATTAACTGTGACCCTGGACCCCCACTGACACTGGATCCTAACCCTCTCCCCCATCCTTACCCACTACACTGCATTAACTGTGACCCTGGACCCCCATTGAAACTGACTCCTAACCCTCTCCCCCATCCTTACCCACTTCACTGCATTAACTGTGACCCTGGACCCCCATTGAAACTGACTCCTAACCCTCTCCCCCATCCTTACCCACTTCACTTTGCATTAACTTTGACCCTGGACCCCCATTGAAACTGACTCCTAACCCTCTCCCCCATCCTTACCCACTACACTTTGCATTAACTGTGACCCTGGACCCCCATTGAAACTGACTCCTAACCCTCTCCCCCATCCTTACCCACTACACTGCAATAACTGTGACCCTGGACCCCCACTGACACTGGCTCCTAACCCTCTCCCCCATCCTTACCCACTACACTGCATTAACTGTGACCCTGGACCACCATTGACACTGGCTCCTAACCCTCTCCCCCATCCTTACCCACTACACTGCATTAACTGTGACCCTGGACCCCCACTGACACTGGCTCCTAACCCTCTCCCCATCCTTACCCACTACACTGCATTAACTGTGACCCTGGACCCCCATTGACACTGGCTCCTAACCCTCTCCCCATCCTTACCCACTACACTGCATTAACTGTGACCCTGGACCCCACTGACACTGGCTCCTAACCCTCTCCCCCATCCTTACCCACTACACTGCATTAACTGTGACCCTGGACCCCCATTGACACTGGCTCCTAACCCTCTCCCCCATCCTTACCCACTACACTGCATTAACTTTGACCCTGGACCCCACTGACACTGACTCCTAACCCTCTCCCCATCCTTACCCACTTCACTGCATTAACTGTGACCCTGGACCCCCACTGACACTGGATCCTAACCCTCTCCCCCATCCTTACCCACTACACTGCATTAACTGTGACCCTGGACCCCCATTGAAACTGACTCCTAACCCTCTCCCCCATCCTTACCCACTACACTGCATTAACTGTGACCCTGGACCCCCACTGACACTGACTCCTAACCCTCTCCCCCATCCTTACCCACTTCACTGCATTAACTGTGACCCTGGACCCCCACTGACACTGGATCCTAACCCTCTCCCCCATCCTTACCCACTACACTGCATTAACTGTGACCCTGGACCCCCACTGACACTGGATCCTAACCCTCTCCCCCATCCTTACCCACTACACTGCATTAACTGTGACCCTGGACCCCCACTGACACTGACTCCTAACCCTCTCCCCCATCCTTACCCACTACACTGCATTAACTGTGACCCTGGACCCCCACTGACACTGACTCCTAACCCTCTCCCCCTCCTTACCCACTACACTGCATTAACTGTGACCCTGGACCCCCACTGACACTGGATCCTAACCCTCTCCCCCATCCTTACCCACTACACTGCATTAACTTTGACCCCGACCCCATTGACACTGACTCCTAACCCTCTCCCCATCCTTACCCACTACACTGCATTAACTGTGACCCTGGACCCCCACTGACACTGGATCCTAACCCTCTCCCCCATCCTTACCCACTACACTGCATTAACTGTGACCCTGGACCCCCACTGACACTGGCTCCTAACCCTCTCCCCCATCCTTACCCACTACACTGCATTAACTGTGACCCTGGACCCCCATTGACACTGGATCCTAACCCTCTCCCCCATCCTTACCCACTACACTGCATTAACTTTGACCCTGGACCCCCACTGACACTGACTCCTAACCCTCTCCCCCATCCTTACCCACTACACTGCATTAACTGTGACCCTGGACCCCATTAAAACTGACTCCTAACCCTCTCCCCCATCCTTACCCACTTCACTTTGCATTAACTTTGACCCTGGACCCCCATTGAAACTGACTCCTAACCCTCTCCCCATCCTTACCCACTACACTGCATTAACTGTGACCCTGGACCCCCATTGACACTGGATCCTAACCCTCTCCCCCATCCTTACCCACTACACTGCATTAACTTTGACCCTGGACCCCATTGACACTGGATCCTAACCCTCTCCCCCATCCTTACCCACTACACTGCATTAACTGTGACCCTGGACCCCCATTGAAACTGACTCCTAACCCTCTCCCCATCCTTACCCACTACACTGCATTAACTGTGACCCTGGACCCCATTGACACTGGATCCTAACCCTCTCCCCATCCTTACCCACTACACAGCATTAACTGTGACCCTGGACCCCCATTGAAACTGGCTCCTAAACCTCTCCCCCATCCTTACCCACTACACTGCATTAACTGTGACCCTGGACCCCCATTGAAACTGACTCCTAACCCTCTCCCCATCCTTACCCACTACACTGCATTAACTGTGACCCTGGACCCCCATTGACACTGGCTCCTAACCCTCTCCCCCATCCTTACCCACTACACTTTGCATTAACTGTGACCCTGGACCCCCATTGAAACTGACTCCTAACCCTCTCCCCCATCCTTACCCACTACACTGCAATAACTGTGACCCTGGACCCCCACTGACACTGGCTCCTAACCCTCTCCCCCATCCTTACCCACTACACTGCATTAACTGTGACCCTGGACCACCATTGACACTGGCTCCTAACCCTCTCCCCCATCCTTACCCACTACACTGCATTAACTGTGACCCTGGACCCCCACTGACACTGGCTCCTAACCCTCTCCCCCATCCTTACCCACTACACTGCATTAACTGTGACCCTGGACCCCCATTGACACTGGCTCCTAACCCTCTCCCCATCCTTACCCACTACACTGCATTAACTGTGACCCTGGACCCCCACTGACACTGGCTCCTAACCCTCTCCCCCATCCTTACCCACTACACTGCATTAACTGTGACCCTGGACCCCCATTGACACTGGCTCCTAACCCTCTCCCCCATCCTTACCCACTACACTGCATTAACTTTGACCCTGGACCCCACTGACACTGACTCCTAACCCTCTCCCCCATCCTTACCCACTTCACTGCATTAACTGTGACCCTGGACCCCCACTGACACTGACTCCTAACCCTCTCCCCCATCCTTACCCACTACACTGCATTAACTGTGACCCTGGACCCCCATTGAAACTGACTCCTAACCCTCTCCCCCATCCTTACCCACTACACTGCATTAACTGTGACCCTGGACCCCCACTGACACTGACTCCTAACCCTCTCCCCCATCCTTACCCACTTCACTGCATTAACTGTGACCCTGGACCCCCACTGACACTGGATCCTAACCCTCTCCCCCATCCTTACCCACTACACTGCATTAACTGTGACCCTGGACCCCCACTGACACTGGATCCTAACCCTCTCCCCCATCCTTACCCACTACACTGCATTAACTGTGACCCTGGACCCCCACTGACACTGACTCCTAACCCTCTCCCCCATCCTTACCCACTACACTGCATTAACTGTGACCCTGGACCCCACTGACACTGACTCCTAACCCTCTCCCCCATCCTTACCCACTACACTGCATTAACTGTGACCCTGGACCCCCACTGACACTGGATCCTAACCCTCTCCCCCATCCTTACCCACTACACTGCATTAACTTTGACCCCGGACCCCCATTGACACTGACTCCTAACCCTCTCCCCCATCCTTACCCACTACACTGCATTAACTGTGACCCTGGACCCCACTGACACTGGATCCTAACCCTCTCCCCCATCCTTACCCACTACACTGCATTAACTGTGACCCTGGACCCCCACTGACACTGGCTCCTAACCCTCTCCCCCATCCTTACCCACTACACTGCATTAACTGTGACCCTGGACCCCCATTGACACTGGATCCTAACCCTCTCCCCCATCCTTACCCACTACACTGCATTAACTTTGACCCTGGACCCCACTGACACTGACTCCTAACCCTCTCCCCATCCTTACCCACTACACTGCATTAACTGTGACCCTGGACCCCATTAAAACTGACTCCTAACCCTCTCCCCCATCCTTACCCACTTCACTTTGCATTAACTTTGACCCTGGACCCCCATTGAAACTGACTCCTAACCCTCTCCCCCATCCTTACCCACTACACTGCATTAACTGTGACCCTGGACCCCCATTGACACTGGATCCTAACCCTCTCCCCCATCCTTACCCACTACACTGCATTAACTTTGACCCTGGACCCCCATTGACACTGGATCCTAACCCTCTCCCCCATCCTTACCCACTACACTGCATTAACTGTGACCCTGGACCCCCATTGAAACTGACTCCTAACCCTCTCCCCCATCCTTACCCACTACACTGCATTAACTGTGACCCTGGACCCCCATTGACACTGGATCCTAACCCTCTCCCCCATCCTTACCCACTACACAGCATTAACTGTGACCCTGGACCCCCATTGAAACTGGCTCCTAAACCTCTCCCCCATCCTTACCCACTACACTGCATTAACTGTGACCCTGGACCCCCATTGAAACTGACTCCTAACCCTCTCCCCCATCCTTACCCACTACACTGCATTAACTGTGACCCTGGACCCCCATTGACACTGGATCCTAACCCTCTCCCCCATCCTTACCCACTACACTGCATTAACTGTGACCCTGGACCCCCATTGACACTGGATCCTAACCCTCTCCCCCATCCTTACCCACTACACTGCATTAACTGTGACCCTGGACCCCATTGACACTGACTCCTAACCCTCTCCCCCATCCTTACCCACTACACTGCATTAACTGTGACCCTGGACCCCCACTGACACTGGATCCTAACCCTCTCCCCCATCCTTACCCACTACACTGCATTAACTGTGACCCTGGACCCCCATTGACACTGGATCCTAACCCTCTCCCCCATCCTTACCCACTACACTGCATTAACTGTGACCCTGGACCCCCATTGACACTGACTCCTAACCCTCTCCCCCATCCTTACCCACTACACTGCATTAACTGTGACCCTGGACCCCCATTGAAACTGACTCCTAACCCTCTCCCCCATCCTTACCCACTACACTTTGCATTAACTCTGACCCTGGACCCCCACTGACACTGACTCCTAACCCTCTCCCCCATCCTTACCCACTACACTGCATTAACTGTGACCCTGGACCCCCACTGACACTGACTCCTAACCCTCTCCCCCATCCTTACCCACTACACTGCATTAACTGTGACCCTGGACCCCCACTGACACTGGATCCTAACCCTCTCCCCCATCCTTACCCACTACACTGCATTAACTGTGACCCTGGACCCCCATTGACACTGGATCCTAACCCTCTCCCCCATCCTTACCCACTACACTGCATTAACTGTGACCCTGGACCCCCATTGACACTGACTCCTAACCCTCTCCCCCATCCTTACCCACTACACTGCATTAACTGTGACCCTGGACCCCCACTGACACTGGATCCTAACCCTCTCCCCCATCCTTACCCACTACACTGCATTAACTGTGACCCTGGACCCCCATTGACACTGGATCCTAACCCTCTCCCCCATCCTTACCCACTACACTGCATTAACTGTGACCCTGGACCCCCATTGACACTGACTCCTAACCCTCTCCCCCATCCTTACCCACTACACTGCATTAACTGTGACCCCGGACTATACATCTGCTTCTATATTTTCTTTCCAAATTCTTCTCTCAACCCATTCAGCCACTTTTCTTGTTAAGAAACATGTATTTTGTGTGTATTTATTTGTTTTTCTGTCTTCAGTGTTAATTGTATTTAAACATTTATTATGTTTACGTGTACTTATTGTGGTAATGAACCCTTCTCTGATTTCTTTTAAAACTTGACCACAGAACCCAACCTGAGTCTCTGTGTGCTGAGGCTGTGTGTGATTGGTGGAGAGTTTCTGCTGTTGCTAGGCTGCGGTGTGTCTGTCCTCTGTCCTCTGTCCTCTGAAGAGAAGACGGTCGGTCGGTTAGCCACAACCAGAACAATGTTCATCTGTCAGAGATCTGAAACCCCAGAACCACACGAGGAAAACTACCGCGGACGCCACACTTTATTGGTCCTGCACGGAAACAAGCTACAAACACAGTAGAAAGAGACTTAGACGTCTCTTTATTAACCCTTGTGTTGTCTTCGGGGTCAAATTTGACCCTTTTTCCAAGTTTATTTAATCAGAAGTTTCTTTTAACCAAAATGCCCAAAATAACATGGATGATCTTTGGTGAGTTTAATGATTCCTTCATTTACTTTGGGCTGTTTTATCCAGTTTCATATGGTATGATGTCATATCAATTAAATGGAAACACAAGTTTGACAAAAACTTTTTAAAAGTTTCAAAAGCATAGAAAAAAATGCCCAAATTTTGACCCTGAAGGACAACAAGGTGATGACAAAAAAAAAACGTTTTGGTCTATTGGGCTATATTATACTATTTCTAACATTTTTGTCACTTTTTCAATGTTGTGGGTGTTTTTTTTTATGTTTTTTCCAAAGTTTTTTGATATTTTTAATGTTGATTTTTTTCAGCGCTTATTTCGACGGTATATTTGTCGTGACAAAAAAACAAATGAACTGAAAACAGGTCAGATTTGACCCGAGGACATGAGGGATAATACTTTTAAGATCCCACTGAAGTTTCCAGCAGCAGTTTTCAGCAGAAAAATACAGTATAGAGAGAAAAAGAAAGACAGTATAAAGATCACAATAACAGTAATAATAATGATAATAATAATAATAATAATAATAATAATAATAATAATAATAATAAAACCTTTGGCTATACAAATACATTTACATAAATTATCAGTCAAGTGTTCAAGTGTGCAGGTGTTTATGTGAGTCCAGGTGTGTATGTACACCCCCAGTGAGGAGTTGTAGAGTCTTAATGAAACACATATAAGGAATGTAACATGCTCTAAGTTGAGTTGTTTGTCTCTTTGTAGCTGCGTGAGTCTCATTTAGCTTTAACATATACTGATAGGTCCAGGTCTAGATTAATGTACCGAGGTGTGGGGGTCTCTGGGGATCAGTGGACTGGTGTGATGGGGTCCAGGTCTACCTCAGGGAGGAGTAAAGGACCTCTGGCTCTGCTGGAGACCCTGAACACAAACCACAACAATAGGAGAAACTGTCAGAGACAAACCGTCAGCTGACAGACGGCGTGGGGGTACCAGCATTTCATTCATAACTTGTTACTGTAATGATAAATACCTTGAGACCCTTGAAACACCTTGAAACCCTTGAAACCCTTAAAAAGCTAGCTGTCTGGATTTACCCTGCAGAGATCTGAGGACCAGGTAACCATAGTCCTCAGATTGGACAGATAGTCTAGCTAGCTTTCTGGATTTACCCTGCAGAGATCTGAGGACCAGGTAACCATAGTCCTCAGATTGGACAGATAGTCCAGCTAGCTGTCTGGATTTACCCTGCAGAGATCTGAGGACCAGGTAACCATAGTCCTCAGATTGGACAGATAGTCTAGCTAGCTGTCTGGATTCACCCTGCAGAGATCAGTTGTCCCCTGTATGACGGCCACTAGTGTGTCAATGTCCATTTACGTGTTTATTAACCATGTGAACAGCTTACTCAGAATTTTAAATGAGGACAAAAAATGAATATGTGCATTTTGTCCTTTTGTCATTAAATCAACATGTTTTAGGAAATCCTCTCATTCTCTTCTCTGAGAGTGATAACACGTAATTAGACTCACTTTGTGTGTTTCATACAGAGATGGAAGTGGTTAGCTTAGCTTAGCTTAGCATAAAGACTGGCTCAGTTTGAAGTGGAGAATAAAGAGCAGCTGTACCTCTGGTCCTGTTTGATTTGAGGACTATTTGTCCATAACTGACGTCTTCTGCTTGTCTCACTGCTGCGTAGACTGGAGCTGGATCTCTCTCTGGAAAATAAGATGTAATAGATTACATTATACTGCAGGTACTGATACCACTGCTGCTGTGTTGCTAATACATGTGTAATATAAAGAAGATATTATATATATATATATATATATATATATGTGTGTGTGTGTGTATACTGCTGTAAGATTATGTTTTAATGTAGAATTATAGTTATAGTTGTTATGGACGTGCTGCAGGTTTTTAGACTAGCTCTGAACAAAGAGAGCAAATATAACGGGGGGGGGGCAATTTGTCTGACAGAGGAAACTGGACGACCACAAAGCTCCACAACGGTTGTACATTGACCGCGAGGTACACAACAACCACGTCACTGCCGTCTAGAGCAGGGCCTGCAGTGAGAAACCGGACCAGCGTCACATCAGTTCACTGGAAACAGGAGGAGGAAGTCGTGGTTTATTACGCAGACTGGAACCACCTAGAAGTCGTATAGAGAGGCTGGATCCAAAACTCAAAAACCTTCACTTTGAGACAGGAAATACATTATTTTCTTTCTATATTTCTACACTGATATTTATACACTTCATGCAACTGTAACAGAATTTTCCCTCTGGGATCAATAAAGTATTTCTGATTCTGATTTCTTATTGTTATCCTTTGATTTTTAAAGTCTTTTATCTTCTACAGCATTATTTTGGTGTTATTTAATGTTCCTGCTCGTCAATAACTCATAACCAACAGCGAATGTATGTGGAAGTATTGTGTGTTAAAGCCTGGTATATTTTCCTACTCTGTGCCACCGAGCTCTATTCTTAGTAAAAACACATCACGGACTATGTTACCGGCACAAAATATTCACATTTTTGCCCTTTTTCTGAAAGAGAAAATTCTGCCACTAATTACAGAGAAAATTCTGCCACTAATGAAAAAGATTATTCCTCAAAGATTCTTGTTCATTTTGCATCCTCTCCTCGTTCAGTCTGACCATTAGCATAAAGCTAACCATAACCCATTGACTTTGTATGTAGCGCCGCCAAATTAGCACAAAATGTCCCCAAGCCCAACCTCAAGGTGCTGTTGAGCAAGGCACCGGACCCCCACCTGCTCGGGGCACCCTTTTCAACAAGGTGGTTGAAGGAATGAAAGGGGAAAAATTTTATATTATTATATTATATTATTTTTTTGCGAGTAATATTTGTGGGGGCAGGAGTTCAGTCTGTAGGGAGTCTGGTTGGGAACCGGAGGGTCGCTGGTTCAAGTCCCCATACAGACCAAAGTACGGAGTATGGAGAGATGCCACTTCACCTCCTGGGCACTGCTCGCTTAGGGTGCTGGTCCAGCACTGGCAGCCCCCCCCCTCACCCTCCCACTCTGACATCTCTCCATTAGTGTGTGTGTGTGTGTGTGTGTGTGTGTGTGTGTGTGTGTGTGTGTGTGTGTGTGTACCTTTCTTCCTGTTGGTCTTCTTGTCTTTAATCACTATTTGTCCATAAGTGACGTCTCCTGTCCTCACTCCGGAGTAGACTGCAGCAGGATCACTCTCTGGAGGAGGAAGGACATTCATTATTTAACTTTTACAACAATCAATAATACTTATTTCCATCGTATTAGGAAAGGAAATAATAGTTGATCAATTAAAGCAGCAGATCTCAGGATGAAGCTTTAAGACAGCGGTGTCACCGTCCACTAGAGGGGAAGTACCGCTTACATGTTCAGCTGATGTCAGGGCTCAAAGGGGAACCTGGTTCATGTGAGACGGACTTCACGCTAACACAGCTGTCCTTTTTTAGCAACATAAGCGAACATATTGACCGCAGGAGGAACAAGTCGCTATGTCAACAGGTCATGATGTCACACAATAATCACAACTAATTATTAACATTTTAAATTCAAATGTGAGCCAAAATATAGATGTAAATACTATATTTCATAGAACTAGTGCAGTGCCAGAAGCATGTGCATGTTAGAAAGAGGCTGATTGCCTGGCTGATTTTATTTATTCATTTTCATATTTATATATATATATATATATATATATATATATATATATATATATATATATATCCCTTGTGTTGTCTTCCTGTCAACCATGAAAAAACAAAGTTTTGGTGATGTTTTTTCAACATTATTATAGTTTTTCCCCACAGTTGTCAGTTTTTCAATGTTTTTGCTGTTTTTTCCAAAGTTTTTTGATATTTTTTTAACGTTGACAATTTCAGTGATTATTTCGACGGCCCATTTTTTGTGAGTAAATAATTAACTGAAGACGGGTCAGTTTGACCCGAGGACAGCATGAGGGTTGAATGGCAGTGAAGCGTGTGCAGAGCCAGAAAGAGGAAAGTGGACGACCACAGAGCTGTTAGAGCTGTTAGAGCTGTTAGCGTCTGGTAACCACAGGGTACACAACACCCGGACTCTCATGCAAAGCTCAACACACGCTATCATCCACTAACATAGACCACACCGTGTGAAAGCTTTGGACTAAAAACAATGCTTTACTTTCTAAAAAATAATCTTAGAAAAATGCTTGTTTTTAGAATGTCCTCAAGATATGAAAATGAAGAATATGGAGGATATGAAAGATATGAAGGATATGAATGATATGAAGGATATGAAAGATATGAAAACGAAAATACACACCCCCCGTCCCTGAGAGTCCCCTGAAAAGCTCACAAAGCATCCTTACCTCTGCTCCGTCTGATTGGCTGTTGCAGGTTACGTGCTGTTTGGACGTCTACGTACGTGACGTCGTCGGTGTTGTTGTCTCCGGCGTCAGCAGCTGAAATCAACCAACGTTAACATCATGTTAATCTCGAGAGAGAGAAATGCTTAAAGACGGACATGTGAGGATCATGTGATACGATCAACAGCTCCAGAGCGTACGAAGTGGACCTCGTGGTGAGGATGATTTGTCATAGTGATGAAGTCCATGAGTCCAATCAATACGTTAGAGTAAAAAGCACTGGCAGGTTTTCCCCATGTTGTTGTTTTTATTAAAGATGGCCTTTCAGATTGTCTTTAGTACTTCTTCTTTCTACAGAACATTGGTATTGATGCAGTGAGTGACATACGCTTCCTTGTTATGTTTGCATATTTAATGTACTTACCCATGGAGCTGAATACATTATACATTATACATTATACAATATACATTATACATTATACATTATACAATATACATTATACACACTGGCAGCATTAACCACTGCAGCTGTTGCTTAGAGTACAGCCAGCCTGATTTTAATTTGAAGGTTGTTCTCAGTAATATTAGTTAAAATGTGATTTTTAAACGTGAACTACAGCGTAATGTTTTTGTGTCAACCGTGTCTAACCTCTAGGTTTCCGACGGATGCATCGTCTCACCAGGAGAACCAGGAGAACCAGGAGAACCAGGAGACCCAGGAGAACCACAACACCGACTGAAACAGCGGACCAGACAGCGGGGGTTGTCTGGTCCGCTGTTGGAGGTAAGGAATCAGGACTAGTGGGAGATGTAAGAGTTGTCGTGCTTGTTGTCGTGTGTTTCCCTAAAATGAACAAAAGCATATATTTCAAAGCACAGAAGTAAAAAATAAGGAGATAATGTTTTTAGTCATTTCACTGGATTTTTTTCTCTGTGAAGCATAATCATGAGCTTTATTAGACAGATTGACTCGTTGTCCTATATCAATGTTGTTTTTAATTCCCCAAAATAACATGATTGATTCCACACAACGCTCTTTGCCAAGTACAAATCTCTACTTTCATTAATTTTGGGGCGTCTTATTCAATTTTATAGCATTTGAAACCAAATTGAAGTGTTTTGAAATAGTATTGAGAGTAAAAGTTGACATATTCCAGTCTGTGATTATCATCAACATCCATTCCTTTAATTTTAGTCTCAATAATTCCTAATTTCTGCTTTTCTAACTCAAACATTAGGTATAATTTCCTATAAATGAGCTTTATTGACCATAAATTCCCAAAATAACTAAAACTAAAGTTAATAAGTTAGTGTTACGTAGTGTTAAACATCAAAAAAGTGACAAACATTGAATAAAAGGGACAAAAATGTAAGAAAAAGTTAAAAACATTGATAAAAAGCATCAATAAAAGTGTTGATGCAAGATGTAAGAAGCTGCTTGCCGTCGCTTCTCTATCGTCATCGTGTTAAACCAGCCAATAGCACGGCAGGTGGATAAGCCACTTTGTGATTGGTCCCTGCAGATTTGTAATGGAAGCAGGATAGATAAACGTGCAGGTTTCCAGCCTGAGCTGCAGGACGACATCAAACCATCTCACATCGGGCAGGGTTTACCCCGTCTAGAGTCCGAGGACACAAAACCAAGTCCCAAAGGCAACGATGTCGCAACCCCCAAATCACGAGAAGTCTACCGAACTATTGGTGTGACACTTTCGCACTTTCATAAGTTAAAGAATAAGTTTTAACCTCCTCACCTGTAACTGATGGACTGAAGGATTTTAAGCTCTTTACTTTATGTATTATTCAACAAATCCAGATCATTGTATAGTATACCCAACGTAATATTCTAATATGGATTATATTGATCCTACAGCTTGACCTCGGCAGTTGTAGCAGAGGATAAAACTCCTTTTTAGGAGACCTGGGTAAAATATTAGCGGCGGCCATGTTTTCCTGTTTATCTGGTGGATTTATTAAGGCCGTGAACCCAGACTTATTCACCGTACTGAGGTGCAGCATATCTTCTATTATATAACTATATATTATCTATAAGTCTATTACTGCTTGATTCATTTCCACGTTCTGTTTTGAAGTACTTTCATGTGGAGTTAGCTTTCTGCTGTGTGGTCAGGGATCCCCTCCAGGTGGTATGGTGCTTAGTTGACACCTTTTTTAAGCCATGCAGCGATCCCAGATGGCTTTGTGGTGTTCTTATAAGCGGTGATGAGGTCAGTAGAGTTACCCCGAGAGGTAGCAACGCTAGCAGGGTGTGATTTAAAAAATCTCATATTAACAAATGCAATTAATCATTCAGTCTCACCTGACACAGAGACCCAGCTGGGGGGGGACTCTCCAACACTGCTGATGTTGCACCTGTAGAGGCCTTCATCAGACCTGGAGACATGGGGGATGGTCATGTGACCTGCAGGCTCAGTCCTGATGAAGGAGCCATCTTTATAGAAAGCAGCTGGGAGGTT
Organism: Percina caprodes; assembly: GCA_013375575.1. Lineage (NCBI taxonomy): Eukaryota > Metazoa > Chordata > Actinopteri > Perciformes > Percidae > Percina > Percina caprodes. The sequence continues at coordinate 123,020 of JABXJD010000713.1, forward strand.
GGAGGACGTCTTTGTCCTACAGTGCAGAGTGAGGTCTTGTCCCTCCGTCACAGGGAGGACAGGACTCTGCAGGATCACTGGTCCACCTCAACACAGAGACAAACTACAGCATGTCATCCATTCACACACAGCTTCATCAATCCTGACCCCCCAGTCTGATCTTACCAGGGACAGTGATGTTGATGCTGGTACTGGTTGCTCCCTCTCTGGACTCACACCAGTACACCCCACTGTGTCGGGACAACATGAAGCTGATGTTACAGGAGGGACCAGCAGGTCTTCCCCAGTCAGGTCCACACTGAGTCCTGGTTTCTCTGGTGGTGTTCCTCCTCAGAGTCCATCCAGCAGAGCTGTCGTCCTCCTCACAGCTCAGAGAGACAGACTGTCCTTCAAACAGCTGAGAGCTGCTGGGACTCACAGTCAGAGACACTGGAGGGGGTACAGAGTTGTATTGTATTTATAAACTGGCTGCTTCCATCAAACCTTGTCCAAAACACTAACTTTTCTTTGAGGGAGGGAATAACTTTCCAGTCGTCCCAGAAGACGTTCACTGACCTGTGTTTGTTGTGCGGCTCAGCAGTGAAGTCAGAACTGAAGAGAAATGAACCTCAGCTTATTAATTTAACATTTGATATGATATTAAAAACAGACCAGTTCTGCACCAACAAAACAGTAATGTATTAATATTAGATAATAATGGGTGGAAAACCATATGTAAGGACCCATTTGAAGTTTTTCCAAGATGCCTCTAATTGTATTTTCCCAACCAGACAGTAACAAAAAAGAAAAATTTTAAAATAATGAAGATGCCTTTTCAGGCCTTGATCTCCTCCAGACTGGACTACTGCAACCACTTCTCATTGGGATCCCCAGAAAGAGTCTGCAGAGGCTTCAGTACATTCAAAACTCTGCAGCTAGGATCCTGATGAGAGTGCGGACCCCCGTTTTCCACTCACTACACTGGCCTCCCATCTCCACCAGGATGGAGTACAAGGTTTCCCTCCTCACACATCAATGCATCCGTGGACATGCCCCCCCTACCTCCTAACTACCTCCTACCTAACTTATCAAACCACAGAACACAACCCGCTCCCTTCGCTCCCCTCACTCAAACCTTTTAGCACTTTGAGATTTGTTTAAATGTAAAGTGCATTACAAATAAAATGTATTATTATTATCATAAATCTCCACATTCCCAGAACCAGACTCAGGACTATGGGAGATAGGGCATTTAGTGCTGCTGCCCCCCATCTGTGGAATGCCCTCCCTGACACCTTGAGGGCACCTTAATCCACTGAGTGTTTTAAAAAATGCCTTAAAACATTTATTTTTAGCAAAGTTTTTGGTCCCCTTTAGATGTTGTTTTCTCTCTTCTAAAAATAGCTTTATTTATTTTTTATTTATTTATTATTCTTTCTTTTTTATTTTATTTTTCTCTTTTTTACATGTAGTACTTTGAGATCTATTGATGAAAAGTGCATTATAAATAAAATGTATTATTATTATTATTTATTATTAAGATTGTGAATTAGTGCAGACATGCATGCACCAAAGATAACCAGCAGCACTGAGGCCCTGCAGCTGCTCTGATGGCAACGTGTGAAACATGCCCCATTAATGCACCATATTAATCTTTAAAATGGAAGAAACACAATGACTTTGTGTGACTAAATTACTAATTCTTATGAACTTTGGGAGGTTTAACTTAGTTACGTACTTTAATTTGATGAAGTTAATACTCTTGTATTTGCTGTATACGATATTGTGATAATGTTACACGTCCAGAACTAATCTTTGGAGACAAACATTCATTGTAACTCACCCAGCAGCAGCAGCAGAGACGAGTCCTCCATTGGTAATGTTGGTCATCTGAGATCAGAGCATTAGTCTAACCTGCCCCCCCGAGTGGAGCCCTCCTCCTTCCTCATCACGTGTCACTGCTGAGGGTTTCTGACAAGCAGTTAACAGGAAACAGCTTTTTTGTGTATTCTTAGGTAATAAATCCAGAGTAAGGGCGCCTGGGTAGCTCAGCATGTTAGTTCGACTCTGACCTGCTGCCCTTTAATGTGTCGAGGCAGGAGATCTATTAACATTTAAAATCAACATTTCTTACTGAATTTTCAATCGGTTTGCTTTACTACAAATGCCACACATGTGTTTATGATACAGGATACTTGTACCAGGCTATAAACAAGTGCTACCCAGGCTAAAGTTGACTAAAAATAAAAATAAAAAAATAATCTTTTGGAAATTAATCTTAATGCCTTCATTTAATAAAAAGAAAAAAATCCAATTTTCTTTTGTGGTTTGATTTCAGTTAACTTAATAACTGGTTTGATTTGCATTGAGAGATGATCTTATGGAGGATATGTGATGATGGGGGGGGGGGGTGTCTATTCAGTAGGCCGAGGCAACTTTATCAGGATGCATAGTATCCTGATCCATGAAATAACTGGTCTTTAATAATAAAACTCTGCTTCTATGGTATTTTAACATAGGGGGGTGTATACTTATGCCCCCTGTATTTTAACATAGGGGGGTGTATACTTATGCCCCTGTATTTTAACATAGGGGGGTGTATACTTATGCCCCCTGTATTTTAACATAGGGGGGTGTATACTTATGCCCCTGTATTTTAACATAGGGGTGTATACTTATGCCCCTGTATTTTAACATAGGGGTGTATACTTATGCCCCTGTATTTTAACATAGGGGTGTATACTTATGCCCCTGTATTTTAACATAGGGGGTGTATACTTATGCCCTGTATTTTAACATAGGGGTGTATACTTATGCCCCTGTATTTTAACATAGGGGTGTATACTTATGCCCTGTATTTTAACATAGGGGTGTATACTTATGCCCTGTATTTTAACATAGGGGTGTATACTTATGCCCCCTGTATTTTAACATAGGGGGGTGTATACTTATGCCCCTGTATTTTAACATAGGGGGTGTATACTTATGCCCCTGTATTTTAACATAGGGGGTATACTTATGCCCCTGTATTTTAACATAGGGGGTGTATACTTATGCCCCTGTATTTTAACATAGGGGGTGTATACTTATGCCCCTGTATTTTAACATAGGGGGTGTATACTTATGCCCCTGTATTTTAACATAGGGGTGTATACTTATGCCCCTATATTTTAACATAGGGGGTGTATACTTATGCCCCTGTATTTTAACATAGGGGGTGTATACTTATGCCCCTGTATTTTAACATAGGGGGTGTATACTTATGCCCCTGTATTTTAACATAGGGGTGTATACTTATGCCCCCTGTATTTTAACATAGGGGTGTATACTTATGCCCCTGTATTTTAACATAGGGGGTGTATACTTATGCCCCTGTATTTTAACATAGAGTGTATACTTATGCCCCTGTATTTTAACATAGGGGTGTATACTTATGCCCCTGTATTTTAACATAGGGAGTGTATACTTATGCCCCTGTATTTTAACATAGGGGGTGTATACTTATGCCCCTGTATTTTAACATAGGGGTGTATACTTATGCCCCCTGTATTTTAACATAGGGGGTGTATACTTATGCCCCTGTATTTTAACATAGGGGTGTATACTTATGCCCCTGTATTTTAACATAGGGGGTGTATACTTATGCCCCTGTATTTTAACATAGGGGGGTGTATACTTATGCCCCTGTATTTTAACATAGGGGGTGTATACTTATGCCCCTGTATTTTAACATAGGGGGGTGTATACTTATGCCCCCTGTATTTTAACATAGGGGGGTGTATACTTATGCCCCTGTATTTTAACATAGGGGGGTATACTTATGCCCCTGTATTTTAACATAGGGGGTGTATACTTATGCCCTGTATTTTAACATAGGGGTGTATACTTATGCCCCTGTATTTTAACATAGGGGGTGTATACTTATGCCCCTGTATTTTAACATAGGGGTGTATACTTATGCCCTGTATTTTAACATAGGGGGTGTATACTTATGCCCCTGTATTTTAACATAGGGGGTGTATACTTATGCCCCTGTATTTTAACATAGGTGTATACTTATGCCCCTGTATTTTAACATAGGGGGGTGTATACTTATGCCCCTGTATTTTAACATAGGGGGTGTATACTTATGCCCCTGTATTTTAACATAGGGGGGTGTATACTTATGCCCCCTGTATTTTAACCAGCTGGGTCTCAGGATGTTGTCAGTTTCTCTCATTGGGTCTGGGACTCTCCTCCGCCTGCTCTGCCCCCAGAAACCTCCTTGATCACCAGGACAGACAGTGGCTCCATGGTTATCTTGTTTAGAGGGATCAGTATAATATGGAATTCCTATTCAAACAGCTTTAATAATAATCAGAGAAAAAGGATATAGTATAATTTTTCTAACAGTGACTCTGCTGTAAGAGACTTAAAACGCAGTAAAAACACTAAAATACTCTTGGCGTCTGACTTGGCCCAAAGAATCCTGGGTGTGGGGGAAGCCTGAAACGGGTCTCTGACTCTGTATCAGGTTCAGTTCTTAGAAGACAGGTCTCTGAGTCTTGATCAGGTTCAGGTTCAGTTCTTAGAGGACAGGTCTCTGAGTCTGGATCAGGTTCAGGTTCAGTTCTTAGAGGACAGGTCTCTGAGTCTGGATCAGGTTCAGGTTCAGTTCTTAGAGGACAGGTCTCTGAGTCTGGATCAGGTTCAGGTTCAGTTCTTAGAGGACAGGTCTCTGAGTTTGTATCAGGTTCAGGTTCAGTTCTTAGAGGACAGGTCTCTGAGTCTGTATCAGGTTCAGTTTCAGTTCTTAGACGACAGGTCTCTGAGTCTGTATCAGGTTCAGTTTCAGTTCTTAGAGGACAGGTCTCTGAGTCTGTATCAGGTTCAGTTTCAGTTCTTAGAGGACAGGTCTCTGAGTCTGTATCAGGTTCAGTTTCAGTTCTTAGAGGACAGGTCTCTGAGTCTGTATCAGGTTCAGTTTCAGTTCTTAGAGGACAGGTCTCTGAGCTGCACATGCTCAGTGCAGACAGCAGGGGGCCAGACACAGCAGGGAGCAGGGACTCAGTCCAGCAGATGACCACATACACTTTAGAAAGGTTCCTATCTGCTCACCATGGTGGTGTGGGGGGGGGGACACTGTACACATGTTACACATTAGACTATTGAAACAAAAAGTAATGAATTATGACGAGCTTCCTTTGGTGGAGTCTCTCTGTGTGTGTCAGCCGTGGACCAGTTAAGGTTTTCTAAGTGAACAGGAGTATAGAGTATAGAGTATAGAGCCCTCTGATGAATAATTAAAGCATTCATGAGTTGTGTGAACTGTGTCTACTGATTACAAAGCTGTAAACTAACTCCTGTTATGTTAGTATGTTGTAGTGTTAGTGCAAAGCTCTGAAGGGCTTGGTTTCCTGTAATAGACTAGCACCCTGATTTGAGCTCCACCCACTAATACACACACCAGTCCTCCTTTATAAAACAGGCTGTGATATATGCTTCCTCTCAACAGGCGTAGATCTGCACCGACCAGCAGGCTGTATGATACTTACTACTGATTGTATTGTGTAGAAACATCACCCAGGTCCCCGTCTCTGCGCTGTCATGATTCCAGTTCTGTTCCTGTGGATCCTCCTGTCTGCAGCAAACTCTGGTAAACAACAGCTTTTATTGTGAAAAGATTGATGTAGACTTTATTTCTGAGCTGTCTGATAGAATCTCTTCTTGTTTAAAGACAATATGAATGTTTGTATCAGAGTTAATCAGTTTTATTCTCTAATAATAACTGTTTTACATGGAATAGATCTATAAAAGGAAAAGAAGGCGTAACATATTTAATGTATTCTCTTAAACAATATTGGCTTCGTGATGAAGGGTTGCATCTAACTTTCTCAGTTAAATAACAACATGAAATAAATGATAAAGAAAATGAAAATATAAAAGAGGGATCGTGCTGTTTCAGACCAACTGCAGTTTAAAACAGGCTTGTTGGTTAAATAAAGGAAGAGACATAGACTGTGTGTGGGGGGTAGAGAGAGCTGGGAGGGAGGAGGGCCCATCCATCACAGCTATAATTATTCTTTATTATTGTTTTTCAGACCTGATTGAGGTAACAGTGCATCCTGGACAGGATGCTACTCTTCGATGTCTGGCTGAGGATTCCTCCATCAGCGTTGTAGAGTGGAGCAGACCTGACCTGGAGCCAGACTACATCCTCTTAAACATCGATGGACGCCTGGATCCATACGACCAGCATCCGTCCTTTAAGGACAGGGTGGAGCTGGTGGACAGAGATCTGAAGGACGGAGACGTGTCTTTAACTCTGAAGAATGTGAACATCAACGACAACGGAACATACGAGTGTCGAGTTGCATCAGGTGGTTCAAGACGGAAAAAGAGAGCCATACTTAAAGCTGAGCCAATCAGAATCATCCGTCTGCAGGTTACAGGTGAGGTAGTCTCTCTCTGGGTGTTTTTCTACAGGCTGCTCCTCCATCACATTTACTGACTCATGTGTTTTATTCATCTTCAGGTTCAGACAGCGGTAACTCCAAGAATGAAAACCCAATGAATGATGTCCCTGAGGATGGACCCTCCTCTGCTAGAGGCCGATACGTTGGACTGGCTGCAGTGGGTCTGCTTCTTGTAACTATTGTTGCAGTAATTAGTATCCTGAAATATAAAAGACATAAGGACATGAGACCAGGACCAACTGTCTATGATGATAACTTAGTTCCCTTCCCTGAATCACCACCTTACCGTGGTGGAGGGGTTTGTGCACCCGATGAGTCTGAGAGCTGTGTTGTCTGGAGCGCTGAGCTCTGTAGGGTTTCCCATGGCAGATTGGTCGCAGATGAGGGTCAGACTAAGAGTGATTCGCTAACTAACTCGAGCTTTAAAGAACTAGAATACTTAAACAAGGAGAAGTTGCTTCCAGGGAAACCAGAAGTAAGCTACTTAAGTGAAAACTAAAAATATGATCATGTTCAGTAACAGTAAGGTTTGAATTAAGGAGCCGATACAGAGCTGGCCAGACAATATCAACTCACAAATGCACAATAATACTCACAACAATAATTAATTCCAATTTATATGGAGTAACTTTTAAATGCTTGCACTTTGAACTTTAATCTGTTTTACTCTTGTGTTTTATTTCAATAAATACTTTATTTTGCTACATTTGGATCCTCAAGTTATTCATGTATTCAGTGTTAAGCACTTTTCTTACCTTGAATCCAGATAAAGTGGCTCCAATTACCCAACCTCATATATAGTGTGTTATATTATTATTTTAGATCTGTTGAGGAGGGGCAGAGACGGCGGGGGGGTTGGGTTGGTCCTGAGTGACTGAGTGATCTGATTCTGATGGATAGACCTTAGTCCAGCATGTCCAGTATTTCAGGAACACACTCAGACCTGTTTCATGCTTCTTACAGTCAGCGGTCGGGGTGATGGGGTTGTGGAGACGGGGTCAGGGGGACGGGGTTGGGGCTATGGGGTCTAGGCGATGGGGTTCGGGGTGATCACCATAAATGACCTGACATTTAACAGCGACCATAAGGTTCATGAAACAGCTTAAAGGTTTCTCAGCTCCATGTCTGTTGATAAAGATACACCCACCACGCCTGCTCTAGGGTAACCGCAGCGGGAGGAACCTGGACGGTGTCCAAGTCCTAGTCCTGTTGATGCAGGTCTGATGCCGCTCAACCGGACCAACACACCTGCGCTCCAGGCAACCGGGAGATAAAAGCACACAAAAAGCACACGAAGGAGTCTATACCTGGGCCAAGTTCCCAGTAACATTAATCATGTACAAAGCCAATAATTGAGCCTATGAACCCAATCTGTTGTTAGAAATAGTTAAACCTGGTCCAGGTCAACGTCTCCTTTTATAACAGCAAGTTATATCAAAGTGAAGTCTGAGTTTTCTCTCTTTATATCTATTATAAAACAAAGATCATAAACCATAACCCTTTATTTAAGGTCTTGTTGACTTTTGAACAACATCCTGCTTCTCAAACGTTAGAGAAGTGAAGCCAATAAAACTGTTTATTCAGCTGACTCCTACAGCTGGCACGGCAGTTTTAACGTGCTCGGAGCCACATAGTCTGGGCCTGGGCCTGTAATCAGACAACAAAATGGAGGGAACTTAGTGTGGGGGGGGGGGAGCACGTGGTATCAAATGGCTCAAAGCACATTGTAAATGTGCACCTCCCCCATCCTCTCAGTCTGAGTCAGGATGTGGTTTCAGTTCCTCTTCAACGTTGGCGGTTAGAAAGAGAAGCAGCTGTTTATCATGCAGTATGTTACAGACAGCTACCTTTACAGATAATTAATATATTAAATATATCCTGTCAGATATTAACTATGACCCCCAGAGGCAGATAATTAATATCTTAAATATATCCTGTCAGATATTAACTATGACCCCCAGAGGCAGATGTTATGGTTATGATTCTGTCCTTTGTGTGTCTGGGTAACACAACACGAGGTCTCCCATGACTCTAACGTCCTGATGGGACTTCCCCAGCAGCTGCATTACTGAAATAAAAGGTTCCATTGTTATATTGTAATATTTCCAGAAGAGGACGGAGACAATGAGCAGCCGAGACCGACATCTTTACGGTATTATTCACGTCCTGATCAGTTCCCCATGAGGTCAGCTGTCTGTTCTCCATCAACATGAACACAGACCTTTATTCTACAGGGAGTTAGTCACCATGCAGCAGCTGCATGGGACCAGTCCTCCTCACCGAGGCGGCGGCTGACTAATCACACGTCTAGACCACATGGATGGAGACATGGGATTTTATTCCCAAATTGGGAAATGTCTGTACTACAGCAGCAAAATATCAGACACACAGAATATACAAGAAATGATGGATAAAAAAGGATTGGATACAAGGACAAATATTAAAGGGGTAGGGGTAGGTTAGGGGTAGGTTAGGTTAGGTTAGGTTAGGGGTAAGTTAGGGGTAGGGGTAGGGTGGGGTAGGGGTAGGGGTAGGTTTGGGGTAGGTTTAGGATTTAGGGTTAGGGTTAGGGTAGGTTAGGGGTAGGTTTAGGATTTGGGGTAAGGGTTAGGGTTAGGGGTAGGGTAGGGTAGGTCAGGGTTAGGGTTAGGGTAGGTTAGGGGTAGGGGTAGTGGTAGGGTTAGGTTAGGGGTAGGTTTAGGATTTAGGGTTAGGGTAGGGGTAGGTTTAGGATTTGGGGTAAGGGTTAGGGTTAGGGTTAGGGGTAGAGGTAAGGGTAGGGTTAGGTTATGTTAGGTTACGGGTAGGGGTAGGATTAGGGGTAGGGTAGGGGTAGGATTTGGTTATGTTAGGTTAGGGGTAGGGTTAGGATTTGGGGTAGGGTAGGGGTTGGCTGGTTGGTTAATTGGTTGATTGGCTGGCTGGTTGGTTAATTGGTTGATTGGTTGGCTGGTTGGCTGGTTGGTTAATTGGTTGATTGGTTGGCTGGTTGGTTAATTGGTTGATTGGTTGGCTGGTTGGTTAATTGGTTGATTGGTTGGCTGATTGGTTAATTGGTTGATTGGTTGGCTGGTTAACCGGTTGATTGGTTCCTGCTGACTGTCCTTGTTTCTATGGCACCCGTCTGTCCAGTTTGTTGTGGAAACGAGAGCCATGGAGGCGAATCACAACCTTGGAATTATTTACTTTTCCTGTAACCTGTATTGATGCTTTAAACAAATTCATGGAAACGGCATCACCATTACCCAGAGTCCATTGTGTGTCATACATGTAATGAAGTAAAAAGTCCAGAGTATTTCCCTCTGAGTAGAAATAGAAAGTGGCATGAAAAGTACACGTGTACATAACAGTACTTATTCCTCATAGTAAAACAGAGCTGCTTATTCTGGCTTTTCGGGGGTTTTGCAGAAAGCTTCCTGTTTCTGTTATGAATTATTGATGTTGATGCAGGTTGTTTTGGGGAAACTAAAAGTCCCAAACAGCATCAGTTGGTCTCAGTAAGTCATCATTTCTTTATATTAAACCAGGTTGGACTCAGAGGGAAGCTTGTATAACCGTCAGCTTGTATAATTCCCCTTTACTCCCCCTCCCCCCCCCTCACTGATTACTGCTTAGCTTGTTCCTGTAACTCGATGATAAAACAGTTTCTATTCCAGTATGTGGAGGCCACCGCCTTCATCCTGAACCCTCATCTGACCGGGAGAATCAACACGGATGTTCCCTGTCCCGGGGGGTCTGGTTCTGAGCTAGTCTCTGAGTCTGGTCTTTATTTCTCTCTCATGGCCTCAGGCTGCAGCAGCAGGCCGTCAGTAGGGAGAGCTGAGGGGGGGCCAGAGTGTAGCAGCTCTAGACTCAGGAGAACTAGTCCTCATGTGTTTTTCCATCTGGCTGAACTCATCAGCTGATCTGCTCTGCTCCACACGTATTTGACTCTTCACCCTGACTTTTGCATATTTGCAAAGTTAAACCAGGCTTATCTCTGAGCAGCATGGTCGCCCCCCCCCTCTCTGAGAACACTACATGTCCTCTGTCTCTAACATGGTCGGCCCCCCCTCCCTCTCTGAGAACACTGAATTATTTGAATTCCAAATGCTGAGGCAACGTAGTTCATGTTGACCTCGGACCTGATCAGGACTCAAACACTGATGGTCTGGTGGCTTTAAGAGAGAAATGGAAAGTTGTTCTTAATTTCATTTCCAGTTTCTGGCCGGGAGCCCAGTTCCACTGAGGGGGGTCTTTGTTAGTCATAGTCTATGGCATCCGGCTGCTGTAGACTCCAGAGAACTGGTCCTCACGGCTTCATTTCAAAGTAAAAGGTCTGCATCTGTCTGAGTGTTACTGAGCTGCTCTGCTGCAGGTGAAGCAACACCGACCTTATTACAGCCTTCATGGTGCTACATGTTTCTGTTCCTGCTGCAGGTGAAGCAACACCGACCTTATTACAGCCTTCATGGTGCTACATGTTTGTGTTCCTGCTGCAGGCGTTGCTGGCTGCGAGCCAACTTACACAACACTGATCTGAACACTCAGTTTCATATTTAATCTGTTAGCAGGAAACAAAACTGATAGAGTTGAAGGTTTAGGGTTTTACTGAAAGTCATTCAGCAGTTTAAAGAAGAGCTGACTGTAAATGAGACCAAGCAGGAAAGAGGAAACAGCAGCCATCTGGACACACACACACACACACACACACACACACACGCACAGACACACACACACACACACACACACAGACCTCAGGCTACTTTATTAACTCTTTCCTCGCACGGTCACACTAGTTGTTCTCTTGTTAGACTACAGAAACTCTTATATATATTAGTTTTATATATATATATATATATATATATATATATATATATATATATATATATATATATATTATATTATATATGTTATATATATTCAGCTATATTTGGTTCTAATGGTTAAATGTGTCAGTAGATCTCTCTGTGTGCAGCTTTATGTCTGATGGTCATTGTTATATTATATATGTTATATTATATATGTTATATTATATATGTTATATATATATGTTATATTATATATGTTATATTATATATGTTATATATGTTATATTATATATGTTATATTATACATGTTATATTATATATGTTATATTATATATGTTATATATATGTTATATATATATGTTATATTATATATGTTATATTATATATGTTATATTATATATGTTATATATATGCAGCTTTATGTCTGAGTCTGTCTTCCTGGAAGAGTTTGTGTTTCCTAGGATGATGAAGACATGTTAGTCCCGCCTCCCTCTTCCTCTGATTGGCTTATCCTGCTATGTTTACCTTTAACTTAACCAATCTCACTCCTCATAACTAAATCTAACCCATCTAATAGCGAAGTACTAGCCAATCAGAGGCCGAGAGGGGCGGGACCTTCCTTCACCGTCCTGGGGACCCGACCCGAGGGAGAGGAACTAAAATGTCTTCCTGTAAAGTGTCGTGTGTGTGAGTCCGAGTGACTGTATAGGTGTGTCTGCATGTGTGTGTGTGTCTTTGTGCGTTGACATATTTACGACCCTGATTCTGATCTCTAAGGATTTAAAAAGGAATCTAGACTCAGAGAGTCCGGCTGCTGCCTCGCTTCAGTCAGACTCTTCATATTAAAGCCTGACCTCAGGTCCCCTCGTCCTCAGACTCAGATCCCAGACCTCAGATCCCAGACCTCAGATCCCAGACCTCAGATCCCAGACCTCCTTCATTTATTCAACAACACCGGTCACTGCATTATGTATATAGGTGTGTGTGTGTGTGTGTGTGTGTGTGTGTGTGTGTGTGTGTGTGTGTGTTTGTGTTTCAGGTTAACATATTTGTCTTGTTGACTGTTCCAGGTGTGTCCTTGGCAGAAGGACCTGAATGTGCCGGGGCTTGTTTAACGGGTTGGACCTGATCCAGAAACATTCTTTGGGTTCAACCAGTTTCCACACGTACAACAGAAGAAGAACAAAACCTTTTATTAGTTATTAAAGCGCCAAAAGCTGGAAAAAGGGAGAAATAAATCAGAAAAAGTGACAAAAATATTGGATAAGCTTTTTTAATTTTGACCTGGAAGGACAAGTTAATGGTCAACAGGAAGGGCCCAGAGGGGGGGGGGCAGGTCCAGTCCTCATGTGTTGTTATATCTGGATGAACTCACCAGCTGATCTGCTCTGCTGCACAGAGATCAGATCAGATCAGATCAGATCAGATCAGACCAGATCAGACCAGATCAGACTCCTACACATAAAGCTCCCAACGTCCAATCAAATCCTTCACAATAACAACCTGTCAACGGGTTTCAGGGTGGGACGGTTTACCCTGACTTTAGCAGTTAAACCAGGCCTGTCTCTGAGCAGCATGGTAGACCCCCCCCTCCCTCTCTGAGATCTCTGCATGTCCTCTGTCTCTAACATGGTAGACCCCCCCTCCCTCTCTGAGACCTCTGCATGTCCTCTGTCTCTAACATGGTAGACCCCCTCCCTCTCTGAGATCTCTGCATGTCCTCTGTCTCTAACATGGTAGACCCCCTCCCTCTCTGAGACCTCTGCATGTCCTCTGTCTCTAACATGGTAGACCCCCTCCCTCTCTGAGATCTCTGCATGTCCTCTGTCTCTAACATGGTAGACCCCCTCCCTCTCTGAGATCTCTGCATGTCCTCTGTCTCTAACATGGTAGACCCCCTCTCTGAGATCTCTGCATGTCCTCTGTCTCTAACATGGTAGACCCCCTCTCTGAGATCTCTGCATGTCCTCTGTCTCTAACATGGTAGACCCCCTCTCTGAGATCTCTGCATGTCCTCTGTCTCTAACATGGTAGACCCCCTCTCTGAGATCTCTGCATGTCCTCTGTCTCTAACATGGTAGACCCCCTCCCTCTCTGAGACCTCTGCATGTCCTCTGTCTCTAACATGGTAGACCCCCTCCCTCTCTGAGATCTCTGCATGTCCTCTGTCTCTAACATGGTAGACCCCCTCTCTGAGATCTCTGCATGTCCTCTGTCTCTAACATGGTAGACCCCCTCCCTCTCTGAGATCTCTGCATGTCCTCTGTCTCTAACATGGTAGACCCCCTCTCTGAGACCTCTGCATGTCCTCTGTCTCTAACATGGTAGACCCCCTCTCTGAGACCTCTGCATGTCCTCTGTCTCTAACATGGTAGACCCCCTCCCTCTCTGAGATCTCTGCATGTCCTCTGTCTCTAACATGGTAGACCCCTCCCTCTCTGAGATCTCTGCATGTCCTCTGTCTCTAACATGGTAGACCCCCTCTCTGAGACCTCTGCATGTCCTCTGTCTCTAACATGGTAGACCCCCTCCCTCTCTGAGACCTCTGCATGTCCTCTGTCTCTAACATGGTAGACCCCCTCTCTGAGACCTCTGCATGTCCTCTGTCTCTAACATGGTAGACCCCCGAGATCTCTGCATGTCCTCTGTCTCTAACATGGTAGACCCCCCCTCTCTGAGACCTCTGCATGTCCTCTGTCTCTAACATGGTAGACCCCCTCCCTCTCTGAGACCTCTGCATGTCCTCTGTCTCTAACATGGTAGACCCCCTCCCTCTCTGAGACCTCTGCATGTCCTCTGTCTCTAACATGGTAGACCCCCTCCCTCTCTGAGACCTCTGCATGTCCTCTGTCTCTAACATGGTAGACCCCCTCCCTCTCTGAGATCTCTGCATGTCCTCTGTCTCTAACATGGTAGACCCCCTCCCTCTCTGAGATCTCTGCATGTCCTCTGTCTCTAACATGGTAGACCCCCTCCCTCTCTGAGATCTCTGCATGTCCTCTGTCTCTAACATGGTAGACCCCCTCCCTCTCTGAGACCTCTGCATGTCCTCTGTCTCTAACATGGTAGACCCCCTCCCTCTCTGAGACCTCTGCATGTCCTCTGTCTCTAACATGGTAGACCCCCTCCCTCTCTGAGATCTCTGCATGTCCTCTGTCTCTAACATGGTAGCCCCCCTCCCTCTCTGAGACCTCTGCATGTCCTCTGTCTCTAACATGGTAGACCCCCCTCCCTCTCTGAGACCTCTGCATGTCCTCTGTCTCTAACATGGTAGACCCCCTCCCTCTCTGAGATCTCTGCATGTCCTCTGTCTCTAACATGGTAGACCCCCCCCTCCCTCTCTGAGAACTCTGCATAACATGATGATATTTTGAGTCATTTGAATTCCAAATGCTGAGGCAAATTATTTCATCTTGACCTCGGATCTGATCAGGACTCAAACACTGACGGTCTGGTGGCTTTAACCCCGTGTTGTCTTCCCGTTAACAATTAATCGTTAACCGTTAGCCGTTAACCGTTAGCCGTTAACCGTTAGCCGTTAACATTAGCTGTTAACCGTTAACATTAGCCGTTAACCGTTAACCCGTCCTTCCAGGTCAAAACTGAAAATTAACATTTTTTGTGCTTTTCCCAGCTTTAGGCCCTTTTTTAAACCCTGAGCTGGTTTAATAACAGGTTTTATTATTCTTATTCCTGGAATTCATGGTCAACAAAGCTCATTTATATCAAATTATACGTATGTTTTTAGTTAAAAAGGCAGAAATGATGAATTATTGTGACTAATAGTTGAGATCAGAGGACGCTGAGTGGATCTCAGATGGTAGATGTCAGAGTTTAGTCCCCATACTGGTTGGAAACCATTAAAATAAAAGAGTACAAATGCTAAAAGATTCAATAAAACACCCAAATAATTCACTGAAATAATCATTAATTTACCTGAACGTTGGATGGAATCATCCGTGTTATTTTTGGGCAATTTGGTTGAAAGAACTCTAATATTTCTGATATGAACCACTTAGAAACGGGTCCGTTTGAACGTGAAGTTGTTCTTTATTTAGTTTCCAGTTTCTGGCCGTGAGCCCAGTTCCACTGAGGGGGCTTTATTAATCATAATATAGATTTATAGATTCATATCTATCTGACCTATCAGCTGCTCTGCTGCTGCAACAGAGACCAGTCAAGACCTCAGAGTCCAGTCAGCTCCTTCAGGGTTAACTCTGCAGGGCGTTGTCTGGCTGCACGCAAGTTACACAACGATGATAATAACGATAATTAAAATAATAATAATAATAATAATAATAATAATAATTAATCTGACTGTAAATATTCCCAGTAATCATAACTAAACCTGACTGATAGAGTTGAAGGTTTAGGGTTTTACTGAAAGTCATTCTGCAGTTTAAAGAAGAGCTGACTGTAAATGAGACCAAGCAGGAAGAGATCAGATATACACACACACACACACACACACACACACACACACACACACACACAGACACACACACACACGCACACACACACACACACACACACACACACACACACACAGACACACACACACACACACACACACACACAAGGAGACAAAGCAGGAAGAGATCAGATACACACACACACAATTCAATTCAATTTCAATTCAATTTTATTTATAGTATCAATTCATAACAAGAGTTATCTCGAGACACTTTACAGATAGAGCAGGTCTAGACCAGATAGAGTAGGTCTAGACCAGATAGAGCAGGTCTAGACCAGATAGAGCAGGTCTAGACCAGATAGAGTAGGTCTAGACCACACTCCATAATTTACAAGGACCCAACAGTTCTAGTAGTTCCCTCCAGAGCAAGCAACAGTGCGACAGTGGCGAGGAAAAACTTCCTTTTAGGAAGAAACCTCGGACAGACCCAGACCCAGACCCAGACCCAGGCCCAGACCCAGACCCAGGCCCAGGCCCAGACCCAGACCCAGACCCAGACCCAGACCCAGGCTCTTGGTAGGTGGTGTCTGACGGGGCGGTTGTGGTTAGAATGAAGAGTGGCAATAACAAAAATGTGTTACACACACACACACACACACACACACATACACACACACACACACACACACACATTGTGACCATTTTTCTTCTTGTAACAATAGGAATCGGGTCAGTTTGACCAGAATACCATACGGGGTTAATCATGCAGCCATCATGACCTCAGCGTCTCTGACTCAGATCTCACACCTCGCTTATTTATTTAACAACGCCCGTCACTGTATTATGTCAAGAGGTGTGTGTGTGCGTGTGTGTGTGTGTGTGTGTGTGTGTGTGTGTGTGTGCGTGCGTGCGTGCGTGCGTGTGTGCGTGCGTGTGTGCGTGTGTGCGTGCGTGTGTGCGTGCGTGTGTGTGTGTGTGTGTTTTAGATCAACATGTTTTTGTCTTGTTGTTGACGGTTTCAGGGGTGTGTCTCTGGCAGAAGGACCTGGATTTGACGGGACTTGTTGCATTCAGACAGGATCACGTGTTAGACCTGATCCAGAACCAGAGACATGAGAACCTGCAGACAAACAGCTGATCTGGACTGTGTGAAATACACTCTGTTTATATATTAATGCATGAATGCAGTTCTGTTTCTGTCTGCCCACTGGGCCAGGGTCCCTCCGGTGTTGGGGGCGGTCCTGGGTCTGATCACCCTGCTGACTTCCCGTAAATGAAAGCCTTTCCAGTGAAATCATGTCGTGTGGAGGAGAGAGAAGCTGCCCCCTGCTGGCTGTCTGACCCCACTACACCATGCTCTCTCTCTCTCTCTCTCTCTCTCTCTCTCTCTGTCTCTCTCTCTCTCTGTCTCTGTCTCTGTCTCTCTCTCTCTCTCTCTCTCTGTCTCTCTCTCTCTCTCTCTGTCTCTGTCTCTGTCTCTCTCTCTCTCTGTCTCTCTCTCTCTCTGTCTCTCTCTGTCTCTCTCTCTCTCTCTGTCTCTGTCTCTGTCTCTCTCTCTCTCTCTCTCTCTGTCTCTCTCTCTCTCTCTCTGTCTCTCTCTCTCTCTCTCTCTCTGTCTCTCTCTCTCTCTGTCTCTCTCTGTCTCTCTCTCTCTCTCTCTCTCTCTCTCTCTCTCTCTCTCTCTCTCTCTCTCTCTCTCTCTCTCTCTCTCTCTCTCTCTCTCTCTCTCTCTCTCTCTCTCTCTCTCTCTCTCTCTCTCTCTCTCTCTCTCTCTCTCTCTCTCTCTCTCTCTCTCTCTCTCTCTCTCTCTCTCTCTCTCTCTCTCTCTCTGTCTCTCTCTCTCTCTCTCTCTCTCTCTCTCTCTCTCTCTCTCTCTCTCTCTCTCTCTCTCTCTCTCTCTCATTGGCTCACAGTGTTTTATCATCATCAGTCAGAGAAAAAACAGCATTTCTCCCCCAAAAATCATGATTCATATTTAATAAATCACACACGATGTTCTTTCATATTTAAAACAAATAACTGCTTCTTTTAAAAAAAGATTTTATTTTTATATTTTTTTATATATTTTTTTTGTTCTGGGGGGGCAGATCCCTCCTGCGTCTGGGGGGGGCCAGGTTGATTCTGATTGGTTTAACCCTCATGTTGTCCTGGGTCAAATCTGACCCGGTTCCAAGTTGTTTTATATCAGAAATATGAGAGGTTGAAAATGTCGACAAGGCAACAAAACACTGGGAAAAAAACACTGGAAGTCAGCGTCAAAAACGTGAAAAAAAGGCTGAAATGTCAAAAAAATTGACAAAACATCAAAAGACATTTGGGGAAGAAATGATAAAAAATATTGTACAAAAAAACACAGGAAGTAGGCATCAAAAACTATGAAAAAAAAATTAAAAAATTTACAAAACGTCAACAAAAGACATAAAGAAATGATAAAAATGTTGAAAAAAAAAACAAAACACAACAAATATATAATATATATAAGATAGGGAACAAACGTGTTTTGGTGTCGTCGTCAGGAATATGGGAACCAAAACACTGGGGAGAAAGCGTAAAAAATGTTGGAAAAATGGACAAAAACTACAAAAAAAATACTTGACGTAATCGTCAAAAACTGCAAAACTTCAAAAGACATTTGGTGGAAAAAAACAATAAAAAATGTTCATAAAAAAAAAAACATAATACTTGTTTTTTGAAAAGCAACAAAACACTGAGATATGGAAACAAAAAGGTTTTTTTGTGTTGTCTTTGGAAAAAATATTAGAAAAAATGACAAAAACTACAAAAAAACACAGGAAGTCAGCGTCAAAAAATTCAGTAAACATCAAAAGACGTTTGGGGAAAAAATGATAAAAATGTTGAAAAAAAACGTAATTTTTGAAAAACTACAAAACACTGAGATATGGAAACAAAAGTGTTTTTTGTGTTGTCTACGGGAAAAAAGCCTAAAAAATATGTGAAAAAGAATATTTGAAAAAAAATATTGGAAAAAATGACAAAAACTACAAAAAACACTTGAAGTCAGCGTCAAAAACTTTGGAAAAAATGACAAAACGTCAACAAAAGACAACGAAAAAATGATAATGTTGAAAAAAAAACATAATACCTGTTTTTTGAAAGAAACACAACACTGAGATATGGAAACCAAAGTGTCTTCATGACGAGCCCCGAGGGTTAAAGAAAGGCAGCCAATCAGACGTCAGCGGGGGCAGGGCGGGGGCTTCAGCGAGGAGTAGACCACTTCTGGCTCTGAAGGGAACTCTGAACACAGTTATTTATTATAATAATAAACTTTATAATTAAGAGTTATTTAACCCTCGTCTTCCCAAAAATCAACTATCGATGTTTTTAACTTTTTGTTACGTTTTTCTCCCTTTTTCAACACTTTTGACACTTTTTTCAATATTTGTCCTTTTTTTGACGTCTAACACTACGTAACACTAACTTATTAACGTTAGTTTTACAGTTATTTTTGGAATTTATGGTCAATAAAGCTCATTTATAGGAAATTATACCTAATGTTTGAGTTAGAAAAGCAGAAATTAGGAATTATTGAGACTAAAATTAAAGGAATGGATGTTGATGATAATCACAGACTGGAATATGTCAACTTTTACTCTCAATACTATTTCAAAAACACTTCAATTTGGTTTCAAATGCTATAAAATTGAATAAGACGCCCCAAAATTAATGAAAGTAGAGATTTGTACTTGGCAAAGAGCGTTGTGTGGAATCAATCATGTTATTTTGGGGAATTAAAAAGATCATTAGGGAATAACAATTGGGTAGTTAGGATATACATACATATACATATATATATATATATATATATATATATATATATATATATATATATATATATATATATATATATGTATATATATATATATGTATATATGTATATACATATCCTGTATATACATATATACATATTTGTATATATGTATATGTATGTATATACATATCCTATATATACATACATATATACATATATATACATATTTACAGTATATATAGATACATATACTGTACATACAGTAAATATATATGTATATACAAATACATACATACATACATACATACATACACACAGTACATATATACAGTATATATATATACACATATATACATGTATACTGTATATACAGATATATATACTGTATATACATTTATACATATATATATATATATTTAATGAGTCAGACCAAATGTTCTTTTAAATATTTCTTGAAGTAATATGAAAAGCATCTTTTTAAAGATTAAAGACGTTAACGTTTTTTGGTGAGACAGACATGTTTTAAAAGAAGTAAAGAAGTGTCGCTGTAGACGCTGTTGTGACGGTAAGAGTACAGACAGAGATGGATGGATGAATGAATGAATGAATGAATGAAGGAATGAATGAAGGAAGGAAGGAAGGAAGGAAGGAAGGAAGGAAGGAATGAAGGAATGAAGGAGAGGAGGTACCTGTCTCCCTGCTCGGTCCCACCACGATCTGTCCATAGGTGACGTCGTTAGTCCCTCTCGCTGCAGCTCGCTCGCCGCCTGCACAACACACTCATGGTAACACGTGATGGAGCTGTCCTGTTAGCGTGATGCTACCGAGCTACGTCATACAAATAGTCTTTCATAAAAAAATCATCAGGATACAGGAAGTCTGAGTCAAACAAAAGATATATTTGACATTTTGGCAGAAGATTGGGGCGATGTATTTGGCGGGAGATTGGTGGGATGTATTTGGCGTGTGTGTGTGTGTGTGTGTGTGTGTCTGCCTGTGTGTGTGTGTGTGTGTGTGTGTGTACATGTGAGTGTACGTACGTGTGTGTGTGTGTGTGTGTGTGTGTGTGTGTGTGTGTGTGTGTGTGTGTCTGCCTGTGTGTGTGTGTGTGTGTGTACATGTGAGTGTACGTACGTGTGTGTGTGTGTGTGTGTGTGTGTGTGTGTGTACATGTGAGTGTACGTACATGTGTGTGTGTGTGTGTGTGTGTGTGTCTGCGTGTGTGTGTGTGTGTTATCAGTGAAAATCATAGAGTATTTTATAAATAATCAACTCTACCTTTTACAGAAATTTCCATTTATCTTTTTCATATCTTTCATTATTCAAACAGTTTGAAGTGGTCTTGTAAGAATCCCGCGGTGAAACGTGTGTGAGACCAACTTCAGCTGATGTTTCATCAGAAAACAGGAAACTGGTCGGCACGGAAACAGTTTGACACCTTGACCACGAAGAGAGATTTTCACACAGGAAGCACATTCTGATCAGACCCCCGTCACACTGAGACCCCGTTGTTCCATCAAGGTGCAGTTTGAAATGAGTGTGTGTGTGTCTCTGTTTGTGTGTGTGTGTGTGTGTGTGTGTGTGTGTGTGTGCATGTCTGTGTGTGTGTGTGTGTGTGTGTGTGTGTTACATCTAAATAAGCAAATAACATTAACCAGATCTAGAAAAGCTGTACCTGTTGTTGTTGTTGTTGTTGTTGTTGTTGTTGTTGTTGTTGTTGTTGTTGTTGTTGTTGAGTGTTTCCTGCGGACACATCGTCTCCCCAGCAGGACCAGAACCACCAGCAGGACTGGGAGGGACAGCAAGGACGCTAGGAGAGCAGGAGACGAGGACAGAGGAGACGAGGAGGAGGAGTCAGGGCTGGAGGAGGGTGGAGGAGGCGGGGGGGTGGAGCCAGGGCTGGAGGAGGGTGGAGGAGGCGGGGGGGCGGAGGCGTCCCCTGAAGAAAAGATCAAAGAAATGTTTTTGCATTGCTTTTTAAAGACTCTATGAAGTCATTTTGTATCTCGTTTTGGGGTCTTTTTGTAGCCGTAAGGCACTACTCTTCAGTCAGGTGTTAGTCTGACACAATGATGACCTTTAACCTCCTCACCTGAGACAGAGACCCAGCTGGGGGGGGACTCTCCAACACTGCTGATGCTGCACCTGTAGAGGCCTTCATCAGACCTGGAGACATGGGGGATGGTCATGTGACCTGCAGACTCAGTCCTGATGAAGGAGCCATCTTTATAGAAAGCAGCTGTGAGGTTGGAGGACGTCTTTGTCCTACAGTGCAGAGTGAGGTCTTGTCCCTCCGTCACAGGGAGGACAGGACTCTGCAGGATCACTGGTCCACCTCAACACAGAGACAAACTACAGCATGTCATCCATTCACACACAGCTTCATCAATCCTGACCCCCCAGTCTGATCTTACCAGGGACAGTGATGCTGATGCTGGTACTGGTTGCTCCCTCTCTGGACTCACACCAGTACACCCCACTGTCCAAAGGAACCATGTAGCCGATGTTACAGGAGGGACCAGCAGGTCTTCCCCAGTCCCCTCCACACTGAGTCCTGGTTTCTCTGGTGGTGTTCCTCCTCAGAGTCCATCCAGCAGAGCTGTCGTCCTCCTCACAGCTCAGAGAGACAGGTGTATATTTAAACAGCTGAGAGCTGCTGGGACTCACAGTCAGAGACACTGGGGGGGGGGGGGCAAATATTTAATTATGTTATGATTGAAAACCTTCAATGTTAAAAAAAACACGTTGGTGGAAGTGTGCTGTGTCAGGTACGGGGGAAGATGGAAAAACAATCCAGGACTCCAGTTTGGGAAAGACAGGGTTGGTAATGTTGAAAAGCTAGCAAACGTTTGGGATATGAGAGCGTTATTTATCGCTGATAGATAGATAGATAGCTAGATAGATAGATAGATAGATAGATAGATAGATAGATAGATAGATAGATAGATAGATAGATAGATAGATAGATAGATAGATAGATAGATAAATTTCAGACAATATATTAAAACACATGTATATATATACAGTGAGGAAAATAAGTATTTAATATGCTGCTATTTTGCAAGTTGTCCCCCTTAGAGATCCTGGAGGGTCTGATGTCCTCGTAATTGCATGTCCACTGTGAGAGACATCATCTAAAAACATCCAGACATCACAATGGAGGATTTTTTAACTATTTATTTGTATGATACAGCTGCAAATAAGTATTTGAACACCTGAGAAAATCAATGTTAATATTTGGTTCAGTAGCCTTTGTTTGGTCAAACGTTTCCTGTAGTTTTTCACCAGGTTTGACACCCTGCAGAAGGGATAATAACACACACACACACACACACACACACACACACACACACACACACACACACACACACACACACACACAGCAGAAGGGATAATAACACACACACACACACACACACACACACTGCAGAAGGGATTTTGGCCCCCCCTCCACACAGATCTTCTCTAGACCAGTCAGGTTTCTGGGCTGTTGCTGAGAAACACAGTTTGAGCTCCCTCCAAAGATTCTCTATTGGGTTTAGGTCTGGAGACTGGCTAGGCCAGAACCAGAACCTTGATCTGCTTCTTCCAGAGCCCCCCCTTGGTTCTCCTGGCTGTGTGCTTCGGGTCATTGTCCTGTTGGAAGACCTCGACCCATCTTCAATGCTCTAACTGAGGGAAGGAGGTTGTTCCCCAAAATCTCCCAATACATGGCCCCGGTCCTCCTCTCCTTAATACAGTGCAGTCGCCCTGTCCCATGTGCAGAAACCCCCCCAAAGCATGATGCTACCCCCCCATGCTTCACAGTAGGGATGGTGGTCTTGGGATGGTCCTCATCATTCTTCTTCCTCCAAACACGGTTAGTGGAATTATGCCCAAAAAGTTCTATTCTGGTCTCATCAGACCACATGACTTCCTCCCATGACTCCTCTGGATCCTCCAGATGGTCGTTGGCCAACTTAAGACAGGCCTCGACATGGTCTGGTTTAAGCAGGGGAACCTTCCGGGCCATGCATGATTTCAAACCATGACGTCTTAGTGTATTACCAACAGAAACCTTGGAAACGGTGGTCCCAGCTCTTTTCAGGTCCTGGACCAGCTCCTCCCGTGTAGTTCTGGGCTGATTTCTCACCTTTCTTAGGATCATTGAGACCCCCCGAGGTGAGATCCTGCATGGAGCCCCAGTCTGAGGTGAGATCCTGCATGGAGCCCCAGTCCGAGGTGAGATCTTGCATGGAGCCCCAGTCCAAGGTGAGATCCTGCATGGAGCCCCAGTCCAAGGTGAGATCCTGCATGGAGCCCCAGTCCAAGGTGAGATCCTGCATGGAGCCCCAGTCCGAGGGAGGTTGACAGTCATGTTTAGCTTCATCCATTTTCTAATGATTGCTCCAACAGTGGACCTTTTCTCACCGAGCTGCTTGGACATGTCCCCGTAGCCCTGTCTCACCAAGCTGCTTGGACATGTCCCCGTAGCCCTGTCTCACCGAGCTGCTTGGACATGTCCCCGTAGCCCTGTCCAGCCTTGTGGAGGTCTCTAGTGTCTTTGGACAGCTCTTTGGTCTTGGCCATGTTAGTAGTTGGATTCTTACTGATTGGACGGGGGGGACAGGTGTCTTTATGCAACTAAAGACCTCAAACAACATCTAATTTAGGATAATAAATGGAGTGGAGGTGGACATTTTGAAGACAGACTAACAGGTCTTTGAGGGTCAGAATTCTAGCTGATAGACAGCTGTTCAAATACTTATTTGCACCTTTATCATACAAATAAATAGTTAAAAAATCATATATTGTGATTTCTGGATGTTTTTAGATGATGTCTCTCACAGTGGACATGCACCTACGAGGACATCAGACCCTCCAGGATCTCTAAGGGGGACAACTTGCAAAATAGCAGCATATTAAATACTTATTTTCCTCACTGTGTATATATATATATATATATATATATATATATATATATATATGTATATATATATATATGTGTGTTTGTGTGTGTTTGTGTGTGTTTGTGTGTGTTTGTGCACTGACCTGTGTGTGTTGTGCAGCTCAGCAGTGACGTCACAACTGAAGAGAAATGAGATCAAATCACATAAATAACCTCCCAGCGTTCATATCTGATGTGAAGGAGGAGACGTTTGGCTGATAAAAGATATTTAGGTGATATTTCAGTGATATTTAATATATTTAATATATTTAATATATTTAATATATTTAATATATTTAATATGAGACCACAGCCGTTTGACCCGTTTCCAAAGATTTCTACACCATAAATTTGGGTTTCTTTTAATTGCATTGCTCCAAAATAACATGGAGGGTCCATAAGACTCTCCACAGGAGATTCAGGATCAGATCTCTGGTTTCAGAAGATTTGGGGTGTTGTATTCAATATTACTGACACAACTTTGACATGATTATCATCACCTTCATTCCTTTAGTCAGAATCATTCAGAACTTCACAACAATTAGAAGATGTCATATAAATGAGGTTTATGGACCATGAATTATAACAATAAGTGTAGAACTGGTGCAAATAAAGAGGTCTAGAGGGGAATGTCCTGGTAAAACAGGGTCTAATACAGGGTCTAAAACAGGGTCTAATACAGGGTCTAAAACAGGGTCTAAAACAGGGTCTAATACAGGGTCTAAAACAGGGTCTAATACAGGGTCTAATACAGGGTCTAAAACAGGGTCTAATACGGGGTCTAATACAGGGTCTAAAACAGGGTCTAATACGGGGTCTAAAACAGGGTCTAATACGGGGTCTAAAACAGGGTCTAAAACAGGGTCTAAAACAGGGTCTAATACAGGGTCTAAAACAGGGTCTAATACAGGGTCTAATACAGGGTCTAAAACAGGGTCTAATACGGGGTCTAAAACAGGGTCTAATACGGGGTCTAAAACAGGGTCTAATACAGGGTCTAAAACAGGGTCTAATACAGGGTCTAAAACAGGTCTAGAGAGGAATGTCCTGGTGTCTAGAGGGGAATGTCCTGGTGTCTAGAGAGGAATGTCCTGGTGTCTAGAGGGGAATGTCCTGGTGTCTAGAGGGGAATGTCCTGGTGTCTAGAGGGGAATGTCCTGGTGTCTAGAGGGGAATGTCCTGGTGTCTAGAGGGGAATGTCCTGGTGTCTAGAGGGGAATGTCCTGGTGTCTAGAGGGGAATGTTCTGGTGTCTAGAGGGGAATGTCCTGGTGTCTAGAGGGGAATGTCCTGGTGTCTAGAGGGGAATGTCCTGGTGTCTAGATGGGAATGTCCTGGTGTCTAGAGGGGAATGTCCTGGTGTCTAGAGGGGAATGTCCTGGTGTCTAGATGGGAATGTCCTGGTGTCTAGAGGGGAATGTCCTGGTGTCTAGAGGGGAATGTCCTGGTGTCTAGATGGGAATGTCCTGGTGTCTAGAGGGGAATGTCCTGGTGTCTAGAGGGGAATGTCCTGGTGTCTAGATGGGAATGTCCTGGTGTCTAGAGGGGAATGTCCTGGTGTCTAGAGGGGAATGTCCTGGTGTCTAGAGGGGAATGTCCTGGTGTCTAGATGGGAATGTCCTGGTGTCTAGAGAGGAATGTCCTGGTGTCTAGAGGGGAATGTCCTGGTGTCTAGATGGGAATGTCCTGGTGTCTAGAGGGGAATGTCCTGGTGTCTAGAGGGGAATGTCCTGGTGTCTAGATGGGAATGTCCTGGTGTCTAGAGGGGAATGTCCTGGTGTCTAGAGGGGAATGTCCTGGTGTCTAGATGGGAATGTCCTGGTGTCTAGATGGGAATGTCCTGGTGTCTAGATGGGAATGTCCTGGTGTCTAGAGGGGAATGTCCTGGTGTCTAGAGGGGAATGTCCTGGTGTTAATGGAGGAAAGAGACAGAAATGTTGAAATAAGCAACAAATAAGCAAGCATAACGTGGGGAAAAAGCACCAAAAATGTAAAACCAGGGTCTAAAAGAGTGTGACTTAGACCGGGAGGACGACACAAGGTTTAAACGTGTGATGCCAGCGGTGGTTCAACAGAAAGAGAAAGGTGTGAGCAGGATGTGTTTAGTGGCTCGAGGTGAGATGTCGTTCTGTCGCTTTGATGCCCAGTGAAACCTCCTGTTATGGATTATTATATTCATTTATATAGAAGAAACATATTTAACCCTTGTGTGAGGGCGACATGAGGGCGACATGAGAACAACATGAGGACAACATGAAGACAACATGAAGACAACATGAGGACAACATGAGGGCGACATGAGAACAACATGAGGACAACATGAAGACAACATGAAGACAACATGAGGGCAACATGAAGACAACATGAGGACAACATGAAGACAACATGAAGACAACATGAGGACAACATGAGGACGACATGAGGACGACATGAGGACGACATGAAGACAACATGAAGAAAACATGAGGACGACATGAGGACGACATGAGGGCAAAATGAGGGCAACATGAGGACGACATGAGGACGACATGAGAACAACATGAGGACAACATGAGGACAACATGAGGACGACATGAGGGCAAAATGAGGACAACATGATGACAACATGAGGACAACATGTGGACATCATGAGGACAACATGAGGACGACATGAGGACGACATGAGGGCGACATGAGGGCAACATGAGGACAACATGAGGACAACATGAGGGCAACATGAGGGCAACATGAAGACAACATGAGGACAACATGAGGGCAACATGAGGACAACATGAAGACAACATGAGGACAACATGAGGGCGACATGAGAACAACATGAGGACAACATGAAGACAACATGAGGACAACATGAGGACGACATGAGGGCAAAATGAGGACAACATGATGACAACATGAGGACAACATGTGGACATCATGAGGACAACATGAGGACGACATGAGGACGACATGAGGGCGACATAAGGGCAACATGAAGACAACATGAGGACAACATGAGGGCAACATGAGGACAACATGAAGACAACATGGGGACAACATGAGGACAACATGAAGACAACATGGGGACAACATGAGGACAACATGAAGACAACATGGGGACAACATGAGGACAACATGAGGACAACATGAGGACAACATGAAGACAACATGGGGACAACATGAGGACAACATGAAGACAACATGGGGACAACATGAGGACAACATGAAGACAACATGAGGACAACATGAAGACAACATGGGGACAACATGAGGACAACATGAGGGTTAAAAGAAACCCAAATTTTTTATATAGAAATCTTTGAAAAGGGTGAAATTAGACGCGAGGACAACAGGAAGTTAACATGAAGACAACAAGAAGTTAACATGAAGACAACAAGAAGTTAACATGAAGACAACATGAGGACAACAGGAAGTTAACATGAGGACAACAGGAAGTTGACATTATTTGTGAACTCAAGTTTTCAGAGTCCAGGTTTGAGTGTATAATCTTCATATCTCTCAGTACACGTTGATATTCTGCTCCTCAGAGTCCTCCACGCTGTCCTCTGTCCTCTCAGGTCAGCAACATGTTGAATATGATATATAATATATATATATATATTTGGTTTGTACTCACGCAGCAGCAGTAGTGTCCGTCCCATCGCACCCAGACCGATGAAGACGAGTCTCGGTCGCAGCCCTCCAGCGTCCCCCCTTCCTCTGTGGTTTCTCTCTTCAACCAGGAACCACGTTGTTCTACACAGACACAATGCTGAAAAACCAGGGGCAGTGAAGGCATCACGGGAGACTTTCTAACCTGAAAACATATCTTATTATAATAATAATGTAATGTATATCTTATTATAATAATAATGTAATGTATATCTTATTATAATAATAATGTAATGTATATCTTATTATAATAATAATGTAATGTATATCTCATTATAATAATAATGTAATGTATATCTTATTATAATAATAATGTAATGTATATCTTATTATAATAATAATGTAATGTAGGCTATATCTTATTATAATAATAATGTAATGTATATCTTATTATAATAATAATGTAATGTATATCTTATTATAATAATAATGTAATGTATATCTTATTATAATAATAATGTAATGTATATCTTATTATAATAATAATGTAATGTATATCTTATTATAATAATAATGTAATGTATATCTTATTAACCCTCCCGGTGTCTTCTGGTCTAATCTGACCCCTGTCCAAAAAGTTTCTATAGCAGAAATTTGGGTTTCTTTCAAAGTAATTGTCCCAAAAAGTAACGTGGACGGTTCCCTAGCAACGCTCCTCACACGGTACATTCATCATCAGGTCACTACTTTCACTGGATTTGGGGTTTTTTTGTCAATTTTATAGAATTTGGAGAAAAAACAACTGGTTAAAGAACTTAAAAAAGTGTGAAAAAAGAGAAAAAAATTTCAATAAAACTGACTAAAATGTGAACTAATGCCAAATAAAGTGACATAAATGTGCAAAAATGTCAAAAACAGTAACAAAAATGTCCAAAAAGTGACTAAAATGTGAACAAATATCAAATAAAGTGACATAAATGTGCAAAAATGTAAAAAAAAAAAAAAAAAAGTGACAAATGTAAACAGAAAAGCTTTACAACATTTGGGGAAAAACCCACTAAAATATCAAAAGGCTCAGAAAAAAAGTCGACAAACGTTGAAAAAGTGAGAAAATCATCTGGGAAAGACACCAAAGGGTCGAAAAAGACGAAGATAATCTTAATAAAAGGGTTTTATTTTACATTTTGACTGATTTTGAAGACAACACGAGGGTTAATCCTGCAAGTTACAAACGGCCCTGAACTACACACACGCGCTCAGTACTATACATTATACTAATGGAGAGATGGCGTGGGGGGGGGAATGTCTCGGGCACTGATTGGCTGAGGGGAAGCAGGTCTCACATGCCCGGATGTCTTCATTCATAGCGAGCAGCGTGTGGAGTCAGTCCGGCGATAGTGGACCGGAGGTCGGCTGCAGCACAGAGGATTCCCCGCAGTGTGGATCTCTTCTCTGCGGATTATAAGGTCGACAAAGACGGGCAGATGGATCCGGGAATAGCGCTGCATGACGGGGGAGAGCTCGGTGGCTCCTCCGGTGTTATATTCTCCTCCGGTG
>JABXJD010000713.1:157500-170000 GCA_013375575.1 Percina caprodes
CTCTGGGTGTTTTTCTGCAGGTTACAGGTGAGGTAGTCTCTCTCTGGGTGTTTTTCTACAGGTTACAGGTGAGGTAGTCTCTCTCTGGGTGTTTTTCTACAGGTTACAGGTGAGGTAGTCTCTCTCTGGGTGTTTTTCTACAGGTTACAGGTGAGGTAGTCTCTCTCTGGGTGTTTTTCTACAGGTTACAGGTGAGGTAGTCTCTCTCTGGGTGTTTTTCTACAGGTTACAGGTGAGGTAGTCTCTCTCTGGGTGTTTTTCTACAGGTTACAGGTGAGGTAGTCTCTCTCTGGGTGTTTTTCTACAGGTTACAGGTGAGGTAGTCTCTCTCTCTGGGTGTTTTTCTACAGGTTACAGGTGAGGTAGTCTCTCTCTGGGTGTTTTTCTACAGGTTACAGGTGAGGTAGTCTCTCTCTGGGTGTTTTTCTACAGGTTACAGGTGAGATAGTCTCTCTCTGGGTGTTTTTCTACAGGTTACAGGTGAGGTAGTCTCTCTCTCTGGGTGTTTTTCTACAGGTTACAGGTGAGGTAGTCTCTCTCTGGGTGTTTTTCTACAGGTTACAGGTGAGGTAGTCTCTCTCTGGGTGTTTTCTACAGGTTACAGGTGAGGTAGTCTCTCTCTCTGGGTGTTTTTCTACAGGTTACAGGTGAGGTAGTCTCTCTCTGGGTGTTTTTCTACAGGTTACAGGTGAGGTAGTCTCTCTCTGGGTGTTTTTCTACAGGTTACAGGTGAGGTAGTCTCTCTCTGGGTGTTTTTCTACAGGTTACAGGTGAGGTAGTCTCTCTCTGGGTGTTTTTCTACAGGTTACAGGTGAGGTAGTCTCTCTCTGGGTGTTTTTCTACAGGTTACAGGTGAGGTAGTCTCTCTCTGGGGTTTTTCTACAGGTTACAGGTGAGGTAGTCTCTCTCTCTGGGTGTTTTTCTACAGGTTACAGGTGAGGTAGTCTCTCTCTGGGTGTTTTTCTACAGGTTACAGGTGAGGTAGTCTCTCTCTCTGGGTGTTTTTCTACAGGTTACAGGTGAGGTAGTCTCTCTCTCTCTGGGTGTTTTTCTACAGGTTACAGGTGAGGTAGTCTCTCTCTGGGTGTTTTTCTACAGGTTACAGGTGAGGTAGTCTCTCTCTGGGTGTTTTTCTACAGGTTACAGGTGAGGTAGTCTCTCTCTGGGTGTTTTTCTACAGGTTACAGGTGAGGTAGTCTCTCTCTGGGTGTTTTTCTACAGGTTACAGGTGAGGTAGTCTCTCTCTCTGGGTGTTTTTCTACAGGTTACAGGTAAGGTAGTCTCTCTCTGGGTGTTTTTCTACAGGTTACAGGTGAGGTAGTCTCTCTCTGGGTGTTTTTCTACAGGTTACAGGTGAGGTAGTCTCTCTCTGGGTGTTTTTCTACAGGTTACAGGTGAGGTAGTCTCTCTCTGGGTGTTTTTCTACAGGTTACAGGTGAGGTAGTCGCCCTTGTGTTGTCCTCGTGTTGTCCCCGTGTTGTCCCCGTGTTGTCCCCATGTTGCCCCCATGTTGCCCCCATGTTGCCCCCATGTTGCCCCCATGTTGCCCCCATGTTGCCCTCATGTCGCCCTCATGTCGTCCCCATGTCGTCCCCATGTGGTCCCCATGTTGCCCCCATGTTGCCCCCATGTCGCCCCCATGTCGCCCCCATGTCGCCCCCATGTCGCCCTCATGTCGCCCCCATGTCGCCCCCATGTCGCCCCCATGTCGTCCCCATGTCGTCCCCATGTCGTCCCCATGTCGCCCTCATGTCGCCCTCATGTCGCCCTCATGTTGTCCCCATGTTGTCCCCATGTTGTCCCCATGTCGTCCTCATGTCGTCCTCATGTTGTCCTCATGTTGTCCCCATGTTGTCCCCATGTTGCCCCCATGTTGCCTTCATGTTGTCCCCATGTTGTCCTCATGTTGTCTTCATGTTGTCTTCATGTTGTCCTCATGTTGTCCTCATGTTGTCCTCATGTTGTCCTCATGTTGCCCTCATGTTGCCCTCATGTTGCCCTCATGTTGTCTTCATGTTGTCTTCATGTTGTCTTCATGTTGTCCTCATGTTGTCCTCATGTTGTCCTCATGTTGTCCTATATCAATGTTCTTTTTAATTCCCCAAAATAACATGATTGATTCCTCACAACGCTCTTTGCCAAGTACAAATCTCTACTTTCATTAATATATATATTTTTTTAATATATTTCTGCATAACCAAATATTCGCCTCTAGTCTGCTTTATTGGCCTTGTGTAGTGTTTGGTGAACTTATAGATTTCACCCAAAAACCGTCCCCCTCCATCTTGGGGGTCCACACACTGGCCGGTTCTTCAGGGCATCACGAGGTCGTAGAGTTCTTCAAGTCTTGTGTTTCCTGTTCTGCAGATCCCCGAGCTGGACCGGAGGCCAGGGACACCGGACCCGTGGTCTGGGGGGCAGTCGCTGGAGGTCTTCTTCTTCTTCTTCTCCTCCTCTCTGTTCTGTGTATAGTCATTTCTAGACGTCCTAGCTGTCCCATGAGGACTCGTCCGTACAACGCTGCGGCGTCTCAGAGCCCCGAGGTCACCTGACGTCCTCCTGCTCAGAGAGTCCGTCCAGAAAAGACAGACGTGTCCAATAAGAGACGAGTTAGTCTGTTACATCGCCTCCTCGGCCGTTTGGGGGTTTCATTTCATCGCATCGCTTCTAAGCTTCTTCTAAGCCAGAAACTGGAATGTGTCCCGCAATGTAATGAAAGCTCGTTAATGTAAGCTCGTTAATGTAAGCTCGTTAATGTAAGCTCGTTAATGTAAGCTCGTTAATGAAAGCTCGTTAATGAAAGCTCGTTAATGTAAGCTCGTTAATGAAAGCTCGTTAATGTTCTCACAGACAGATATTAGTGATTAATGTTCATTGGACCAATAATTGAATGTATATATGTGTCATATCTCTGTAGAGTAATTAATGTTTCACTTTCTGCACTTTAAAGCGCTTTATTTACCTCTTATATCTTGAGTTTCATTCTCTAAATAAACGTGAAGATTAAAAATGTTTCCTTTTTTTTAATGAATGGTTGTTCTGGATCAACGCTGCTCAACATGGGGCCCGCGGGCCGCGTTTGGCACGAGAGGGTCTGTGTTCTCATTAATAAGAATATTTCCTCTGCAAATTAGACTCTATGTTCTTACATTTCATCCTTTATGCAGATGATACTGTGATATATTCAGTTGCCTCTTCACTGAACCAAGCCATGAATAACCTTCAGTTAGCCTTTCAACAGCTTCAAGTTTCACTACATGGCCTTAAGTTAGTGCTAAATACTAAGAAAACTAAATGTATGACGTTTTCAAGGGCTCGTTCCCAATCCCCAGATAATATAACTATTAATACGTTAAGTGGGGACTTAATTGAAAATGTTTTATCATATAAGTATTTAGGTTTTTGGCTGGACAACAAACTTTCTTTCAAAGTTCATGTTGAAAAGCTGGTAAAAAAGCTGAAACTAAGGCTGGGGTTTTATTTTAGAAATAAAACTTGTTTTAACATGTCAGCCAGAAAAACACTTGTGCAGGCTACCTTTCTAAGTGTTTTGGACTATGGTGATGTTGTCTACATGCATGCTGCCTCTGGTACTCTCCATCTGTTAGATTCTGGGTCCCATAGTGCTCTGCGCTTCTTAACTAACTCTTATTCCCGTACTCATCATTGTACGCTGTATGATCTGGTAGGCTGGCCGTCTCTAAGTCTACGTAGACAACTTCATCTGTATACTGTTCTATATGAGGCCATGTTGGGTAAACTGCCGCCATATTTATGTAATCTTCTTAAGCAGAATTCCAGTTGTTTTCATCTCCGTTCCACCAGGTGGAGATCTTACCAGGTTCCAAGGGTTTTTACTGAGCTGGGGGGGAAAAAGCCTTTTCTTACTTCGGTCCTTGGTCTTGGAATAACTTGCAAAACTTGCTCCATCTTAATGATCTAGTTCCACTAAATGAATTTAAGGCCATGTTAAAATGCCATGTAATTCAAAAATGTAACTGCCACTTGTGACGTGTTCCTTTCCTCTGTGTGATTCTTGTCTATGTTGTATTTCTGTTTAAATTGTAACTGGTGTGCCGTCTTGGCCCGGTCGGAAAAGAGATTTCAATCTCAAGGGACTTCCTGGTTAAATAAAGGTTAAATAAAAAAAATAAAAAAATTTCTAAGATAGTTCTTTAAATTAGGCCCTATACACACACACACACACACACACACACAGAGTGAGAGACACACACACACAGCTGACTCATCTCTAATGATCATGTGGTCAACACACAGCTGTCCACGAGTGCACTCAGCTGACGGGCTTTTATTTTGAAAGTCTTGCGGTGATTTGTCATCAGAAACCAAAACAAACCCAGCGAACATTAACATAAACAACACTAACTATATGATATGTAAAGTCATCAGAAATAGAGAGAGTGATGTCATCAAATGTATCCAGCCAACTAAATAAGTAAATATAATAATATTAATAATAAAAGTAATAATAATATATAATAATAATAATAATAATAATAATAATAATAATAGAACAAAACAAGCTGCAGTCTGTTCCCATAGTGTTCCCTTTTAAATATTCCTACAAAATAATATTTCAAAGGAGGAATATTATCATCAAAGGTTTGATCTCACACACACACACACACACACACTCACTCACACACACACACACACACTCACACACAGACACACACACACTCACACTCACACTCACACACACTCACACACACACACAGAGAGTCCCGTGTTGAACAGATGTGGAGCTGTGCTGCCACCTGCTGGCTGCGTCCTGTAGCTTCCCTTCAGGTGTGTGTGTGTGTGTGTGTGTGTGTGTGTGTGTGTGTGTGTGTGTGTGTGTGTGTAACCCTTCAGGTCGATGCTACAGAGAAGAAGCGTCATATCGACGTCATATCCAACTCATCCATTCACGCTTCTTCTTCTTCTACTCTTTTAATTCCCTTCCCAACAGAGGAGATCTTTGCTTTCTTCTTCTAGTCTTCTCCTGCTTAGGGAGCGGCAGCTAGTTCAGTTCTCTAGGTTGTGCTGATTGTTGGGGGGTCAGATGAGTCTGGGGGGGGTCAGATGAGTCTGGGAGAGGTCAGATGAGAGGCCAGATGAGTCTGGGGGGTCAGATGAGTCTGGGCCGTGGTGCTGATTGTTGGGGGTCAGATGAGTCTGGGAGAGGTCAGATGAGTCTGGGGGGGTCAGATGAGTCTGGGGGGGTCAGATGAGTCTGGGAGAGGTCAGATGAGTCTGGGGGGTCAGATTAGTCTGGGAGAGGTCAGATGAGAGGCCAGATGAGTCTGGGGGGGTCAGATGAGTCTGGGAGAGGTCAGATGAGTCTGGGGCGAGGTCAGATGAGTCTGGGGGGGTCCGATGAGTCTGGGGGGGGTCCGATGAGTCTGGGGGTCCGATGAGTCTGGGCATTTAAACCCTTAAGACTGACATCAGCTGGTCTTTCTGGACCATGACTGAGAACAATCCATGACACAGTCTGGTCTCAGCTTTCCAAAGGGGGCATGCTAGAAACTCTGCAGGGGGGGGGGGGCATGCTAGAAACTCTGCAGGGGGCCAAACCTTTGCAGACGCCATTTTGTTGTTTTCTGTTATTTTAAAAGTGTAAATGATGAAATAAAATCTAATATTTTGTGACGTATTATACGAACGTCTCATCTTCATTAATACACATTTTTACCTGGGGGGGGGGGCAAACCTTGTGTGTATACAGTGTGTGTGTGTATACAGTGTGTGTGTACAGTGTGTGTGTGTACGTCTATGACATAACTTGATGGCGTGCCTTCCCCCCCGACTGGTTTTATGGGCTAACCTCAGAAACATGTTAAACACACTCAGAGAAGGAAACTAGATGTTCAGGAAGTGTGTGTGTGTGTTATTTCTGTCTCTTCACTTACAAAGAACAGTGGAGTACGTGTTGGCTTTATGCCTGTGTGTGTGTGTGTGTGTGTGTGTGTGTGTGTGTGTGTGTGTGTGTGTGTGTGTGTGTGTGTGTGTGTGTGTGTGTGTGTGTTCTGCTTCCAGAGAACTCTTGATATCAACACTCCCACAAACTGTCTAGCAGGAAGATTTGAATACTGGGCGAGAGAGAGAGAGACAGAGACGGAGAGACAGAGAGACAGACAGAGAGAGAGAGACACAGAGACAGACAGAGAGAGAGAGAGAGACGGAGAGACAGAGAGAGAGAGAGAGACGGAGACACAGAGACGGAGACACAGAGACAGACAGAGAGAGAGAGACACAGAGAAAGACAGAGAGAGAGAGAGAGAGAGAGACAGACACAGAGACGGAGACACAGAGAGATAGACAGAGAGAGAGAGACAGACACACAGAGAGAGAGAGACACAGAGAGAGAGACACAGAGAGATAGACAGAGAGAGAGAGACAGACACACAGAGAGAGAGACAGACACAGAGACACAGAGAGACAGACAGAGAGAGACAGAGAGACAGAGAGAGACAGACAGAGAGAGACAGAGAGAGAGAGAGAGAGAGAGAGAGACAGACAGAGAGAGACAGACACACAGAGAGAGAGACAGACACAGAGACACAGAGACAGAGAGAGACACAGAGAGACCGGCTGCTGGAGCGATGGATCTGTGACAGCATGAACGGTGAGTCCTGGTCTCCCCCCCCGGAGAATAAGGAGTTTCCAGTTGGTACGACCCGACGTGGACCAGAGGAGGAGGACACCAGCAGCATGGAGAAGGACGAGAATGAGGTCTTCTCATTGGTCCGTCCGCTGTCCTCCAGCTGTCCTTTCTCTGGGATTTAAAATGAAGACGATCTGGTCGTCTCGTCTCGACACTTTTGTTGCTTTCCTGACGTTTTCGTCACTTTTTCCGATGTTTTTATCCATTTTTTCTGGATATTTTCTCCATTTTGTGTTTTTTTCCCACATTTTTGAAGCTTTTTCGGACATTTTCTCCACTTTTTTAGCGTTCTTTCATCATTTTTTCTCTCCGAAGCTATAAAAATGGATTTAAACCAAATGTGATGAAAGCAGTGACCTGATCCTTTATTTCAGTGTTATTTATTAGATTTGATAATTTGGTTGAAAGAAACACAAATGAGACGAATTAGACTCCAAAAGGAAGACGAAGACCTTCGTCACCGGTCGGATTCACAGCCAATCACGCTTCTCTGCACTGATCAGCTGATCGGCCTCAGCTGCACACACACCTGTAGAGAACCACACACACACACCTGTAGAGAACCACACACCTGTAGAGAACCACACACACACACCTGTAGAGAACCACACACACACACACCTGTAGAGAACCACACACCCTCAGAGAACCACACACACACACACCTGTAGAGAACCACACACCTGTAGAGAACCACACACCCTCAGAGAACCACACACGTGTAGAGAACCACACACCTGCAGAGAACCACACACCTGTAGAGAACCACACACCTGTAGAGAACCACACACCTGTAGAGAACCTCACACCCTCAGAGAACCACACACCTGTAGAGAACCACACACCTGTAGAGAACCACACACCTGTAGAGAACCTCACACCCTCAGAGAACCACACACCTGCAGAGAACCACACACCTGTAGAGAACCACACACCTGTAGAGAACCACACACCCTCAGAGAACCACACACGTGTAGAGAACCACACACCTGCAGAGAACCACACACCTGTAGAGAACCACACACCTGTAGAGAACCACACACCTGTAGAGAACCTCACACCCTCAGAGAACCACACACCTGTAGAGAACCACACACCTGTAGAGAACCACACACCTGTAGAGAACCTCACACCCTCAGAGAACCACACACCTGCAGAGAACCACACACCTGTAGAGAACCACACACCTGTAGAGAACCACACACCTGTAGAGAACCTCACACCCTCAGAGAACCACACACCTGCAGACAACACAGCCCGTGACTCCCAGACTCATGGACCTGTTGCCCAATAAAGGGTAGAGAGTTAACATCAGACCAGATCCTGGAGACCAGGATGTGGAAGGCGGGTCCTTAAATGGAGTTCAGGTCCACGTTCAGGTCTACAGCACGCCGTGTTGCTCAGAACTCAACGGCTGCTTCTGTGGATTTGGCTTCCAAAGGACCGCAAAGGGACAAATCTACCGGGCAGAGACACCAACACAAAGACTCAAAATGTCCACAGAGACACAAAATAACGCCAAAAAGACACAAAATGGATGTAAAGAGACTCAAAATGTCCACAGAGAGACAGACATCATTTTTAGTTGTTTTGTGTACTTTTTCATAATGTTCTATTTTAAGTCATGTGCTTGTGTGTGTGTGTGTGTGTGTGTTTGTGTGTTTGTGTGTGTGTGTGTGTGTGTGTGTGTGTGTGTGTGTGTGTGTGTGCGCTGCGTGTGTTGTTGCAGAACATCTGCTAACGACCCCCGTAGTCATGGGCAACAACTCCTCGGTGACCCCGGACTCCATGGCGTGTTTCCATGACGACGATGCGTTCAAGTACCGCGCCTACACCTGCACCTACCTGCTGCTGTTCCCCGTGGCGTTGCTATGCAACACGGGCGCGCTCGCCGTCTTCTTCCTGCAGAGGAACCGCAGGTCTGACCCTCCATGAACCTGATGTTGTCCTCATGTTGTCCTCATGTTGTCCTCATGTTGTCCTCATGTTGTCCCCATGTTGTCTTCATGTTGTCCTCATGTTGCCCCCATGTTGTCCTCATGTTGTCCTCATGTTGTCCTCATGTTGTCCCCATGTTGTCTTCATGTTGTCTTCATGTTGTCCTCATGTTCTCCTCATGTTGTCCTCATGTTGTCCTCATGTTGCCCTCATGTTGTCCTCATGTTGTCTTCATGTTGTCTTCATGTTGTCTTCATGTTGTCCTCATGTTGTCTTCATGTTGTCTTCATGTTGTCCTCATGTTGTCCTCATGTTGTCCTCATGTTGCCCTCATGTTGTCCTCATGTTGTCTTCATGTTGTCCTCATGTTGCCCCCATGTTGTCTTCATGTTGTCTTCATGTTGTCCTCATGTTCTCCTCATGTTGTCCTCATGTTGTCCTCATGTTGCCCTCATGTTGTCCTCATGTTGTCTTCATGTTGTCCTCATGTTGTCTTCATGTTGTCTTCATGTTGTCCTCATGTTGTCTTCATGTTGTCTTCATGTTGTCCTCATGTTGTCCTCATGTTGTCCTCATGTTGCCCTCATGTTGTCCTCATGTTGTCTTCATGTTGTCTTCATGTTGTCCTCATGTTGTCCTCATGTTGTCCTCATGTTGTCTTCATGTTGTCCTCATGTTGCCCCCATGTTGTCTTCATGTTGTCTTCATGTTGTCCTCATGTTGTCCTCATGTTGTCCTCATGTTGTCTTCATGTTGTCCTTATGTTGTCCTCATGTTGTCTTCATGTTGTCCTCATGTTGTCTTCATGTTGTCCTCATGTTGCCCTCATGTTGTCCTCATGTTGTCTTCATGTTGTCCTCATGTTGTCTTCATGTTGTCCTCATGTTGCCCTCATGTTGTCCTCATGTTGCCCTCATGTTGTCCTCATGTTGCCCTCATGTTGTCCTCATGTTGTCTTCATGTTGTCCTCATGTTGTCTTCATGTTGTCCTCGTGTTGTCTTCATGTTGTCTTCATGTTGTCCTCATGTTGCCCCCATGTTGTCTTCATGTTGTCTTCATGTTGTCCTCATGTTGTCCTCATGTTGTCCTCATGTTGTCTTCATGTTGTCCTCATGTTGTCCTCATGTTGTCTTCATGTTGTCCTCATGTTGTCTTCATGTTGTCCTCATGTTGCCCTCATGTTGTCCTCATGTTGCCCTCATGTTGTCCTCATGTTGTCCTCATGTTGTCTTCATGTTGTCCTCATGTTGTCCTCATGTTGTCTTCATGTTGTCCTCATGTTGTCTTCATGTTGTCCTCATGTTGTCCTCATGTTGTCCTCATGTTGCCCTCATGTTGTCCTCATGTTGTCTTCATGTTGTCTTCATGTTGTCCTCATGTTGTCCTCATGTTGTCCTCATGTTGCCCTCATGTTGTCCTCATGTTGTCTTCATGTTGTCTTCATGTTGTCCTCATGTTGTCCTCATGTTGTCTTCATGTTTCCTATAGCAATGTTCTTTTTAATTACCCAAAATAACATGATCGAAAATATATAACACACACACACACACACACACACACACACACACACACACACACACACACACACCCCTCATCAGAGATTTAGATGTTTTTCTCTCTCCAGACACTCGGCGTCCTGCGTTGTCATGGTGAATCTCGCCCTGTCAGACGGCAGCTTCTCCCTCACCCTGCCGCTGCGATTGGCTTATTACTTCAGGGGCGGAGTCTGGGACTTCCCTGATTGGCTGTGCCGACTGTGCGTCTTCGGCTTCTACATCAACCTGTACACAAGGTAACACACACACACACACACACACACACACACACACACACACACACACACACACACACACACACACTTATTATAAAGTATAAAGACTTTCTGTGGTCTTCGTAGTTGTTGTGCGTCTCTCTGTGTGTCTCTCCTTCCTGGTTGTTGTGTGTGTTTCTCTGTGGTCTTTATAGTTGTTGTGTGTCTCTGTGGTCTTTATAGTTGTTGTGTGTGTTTCTCTGTGGTCTTTATAGTTGTTGTGTGTCTCTGTGGTCTTTATAGTTGTTGTGTGTCTCTGTGGTCTTTATAGTTGTTGTGTGTCTCTGTTGTCTTTATAGTTGTTGTGTGTCTCTCTGTGGTCTTTATAGTTGTTGTGTGTCTCTGTGGTCTTTATAGTTGTTGTGTGTCTCTGTTGTCTTTATAGTTGTTGTGTGTCTCTCTGTGGTCTTTATAGTTGTTGTGTGTCTCTGTGGTCTTTATAGTTGTTGTGTGTCTCTGTTGTCTTTATAGTTGTTGTGTGTCTCTGTTGTCTTTATAGTTGTTGTGTGTCTCTCTGTGGTCTTTATAGTTGTTGTGTGTCTCTGTGGTCTTTATAGTTGTTGTGTGTCTCTGTTGTCTTTATAGTTGTTGTGTGTCTCTGTTGTCTTTATAGTTGTTGTGTGTCTCTCTGTGGTCTTTATAGTTGTTGTGTGTCTCTCTGTGGTCTTTATAGTTGTTGTGTGTCTCTGTGGTCTTTATAGTTGTTGTGTGTCTCTCTGTGGTCTTTATAGTTGTTGTGTGTCTCTGTTGTCTTTATAGTTGTTGTGTGTCTCTCTGTGGTCTTTATAGTTGTTGTGTGTCTCTCTGTGGTCTTTATAGTTGTTGTGTGTCTCTCTGTTGTCTTTATAGTTGTTGTGTGTCTCTCTGTGGTCTTTATAGTTGTTGTGTGTCTCTCTGTGGTCTTTATAGTTGTTGTGTGTCTCTCTGTGGTCTTTATAGTTGTTGTGTGTCTCTGTGGTCTTTATAGTTGTTGTGTGTCTCTCTGTGGTCTTTATAGTTGTTGTGTGTCTCTGTGGTCTTTATAGTTGTTGTGTGTCTCTGTTGTCTTTATAGTTGTTGTGTGTCTCTGTTGTCTTTATAGTTGTTGTGTCTCTCTGTGGTCTTTATAGTTGTTGTGTGTCTCTGTTGTCTTTATAGTTGTTGTGTGTCTCTCTGTGGTCTTTATAGTTGTTGTGTGTCTCTGTGGTCTTTATAGTTGTTGTGTGTCTCTGTTGTCTTTATAGTTGTTGTGTGTCTCTGTTGTCTTTATAGTTGTTGTGTGTCTCTCTGTGGTCTTTATAGTTGTTGTGTGTCTCTGTTGTCTTTATAGTTGTTGTGTGTCTCTGTGGTCTTTATAGTTGTTGTGTGTCTCTCTGTGGTCTTTATAGTTGTTGTGTGTCTCTGTGTGTGTCTCTGTGTGTGTCTCTCTGTGTTTCTCTCCTTCCTGGTTGTTGTGTGTGTTTCTCTGTGGTCTTTATAGTTGTTGTGTGTCTCTCTGTGGTCTTTATAGTTGTTGT
Organism: Percina caprodes; assembly: GCA_013375575.1. NCBI lineage: Eukaryota > Metazoa > Chordata > Actinopteri > Perciformes > Percidae > Percina > Percina caprodes. Next base: position 169,416 of record JABXJD010000713.1, read on the forward strand.
GTGTCTCTCTGTGGTCTTTATAGTTGTTGTGTGTCTCTGTTGTCTTTATAGTTGTTGTGTGTCTCTCTGTGGTCTTTATAGTTGTTGTGTGTCTCTCTGTGGTCTTTATAGTTGTTGTGTGTCTCTGTGGTCTTTATAGTTGTTGTGTGTCTCTGTGGTCTTTATAGTTGTTGTGTGTCTCTCTGTGGTCTTTATAGTTGTTGTGTGTCTCTCTGTGGTCTTTATAGTTGTTGTGTGTCTGTGGTCTTTATATTTGTTGTGTGTCTCTCTGTGGTCTTTATAGTTGTTGTGTGTCTCTGTTGTCTTTATAGTTGTTGTGTGTCTCTGTTGTCTTTATAGTTGTTGTGTGTCTCTCTGTGGTCTTTATAGTTGTTGTGTGTCTCTGTTGTCTTTATAGTTGTTGTGTGTCTCTGTTGTCTTTATAGTTGTTGTGTGTTTCTCTGTGGTCTTTATAGTTGTTGTGTGTCTCTCTGTGGTCTTTATAGTTTTTGTGTGTCTCTCTGTGGTCTTTATAGTTGTTGTGTGTCTCTCTGTGGTCTTTATAGTTGTTGTGTGTCTCTGTGGTCTTTATAGTTGTTGTGTGTC
>JABXJD010000713.1:175000-180000 GCA_013375575.1 Percina caprodes
TAGGGGTTGTTAAGGAGACTGTAGGGGTTGTGAAGGAGACTGTAGGGGTTGTTAAGGAGACTCTAGGGGTTGTTAAGGAGACATTAGGGGTTGTTACGGAGACTTTAGGGGTTGTTAAGGAGACTCTAGGGGTTGTTAAGGAGACATTAGGGGTTGTTAAGGAGACTAGGGTTGTTAAGGAAACTCTAGGGGTTGTTAATGAGACTGTAGGGGTTGTTAAGGAGACTGTAGGAGTTTTAAGGAGACTGTAGGGGTTGTGAAGGAGACTGTAGGGGTTGTGAAGGAGACTTTAGGGGTTGTTAAGGAGACTGTAGGGGTTGTTATGGAGACTGTAGGGGTTGTTAAGGAGACATTAGGCATTGTTACGGAGACTTTAGAGTTGTTAAGGAAACTCTAGGGGTTGTTAATGAGACTGTAGGGGTTGTTAAGGAGACTGTAGGGGTTGTGAAGGAGACTTTAGGGGTTGTTAAGGAGACTGTAGGGGTTGTTATGGAGACTGTAGGGGTTGTTAAGGAGACATTAGGCATTGTTACGGAGACTTTAGGGTTGTTAAGGAAACTCTAGGGGTTGTTAATGAGACTGTAGGGGTTGTTAAGGAGACTCTAGGGGTTGTTGGGGCGGAGAGTCCCCTGTGTGTGTTTAATTTATTTACTGCTTCAAAGAAAATCTACTGATTTTGGATGTGTAGCTGCATTTTATTATTATAAAAATTAATATTATTATTATTATTGTTAATAATAATAATATTATTATTGTTAATAATATTATTATTATTATTATTATTATTGTTACTATACGTTGTGTTCAGAAGTTTGAGGACATCTGTGAAGGTTTTTCCAGTTGGAAGTTTAAAAAAAATAAGTTTTTTAATGTTACGATTTATTTTTTTAATATTAAGATTTTTTTCTGGAAATATCACAGCTTTTTTTAAATAACAATTTTTTTATTGAAAGTTTTTTTTAAATTATGACTTTTCTTGAAACATTAACACATTTTATTTTTATAATACGACTTTTTTAATATTCCGACGTAGTTGTTGAATATTTGTTGTTGTTTTCTGTCTTATTTATTATTGATATTACCTGACATTTCCCAGTAGGGATGAATAAAGCTCTTCCTCAGGTCATCTACCAGGGAAACACTCAGAATTAAACCAAAGGTCAAAGGTCAAAGGTCAGAGACGTGTGTGTGTCCTTTAAAGTGTGAAACGTTCACCCGAAGTCTCTCAGCGCTGCAGCGCCCCTCGGTGGACACCAGGGTCATTACATCACTGCAGGACACACAGGAGGGCAAAGGGGTGTGTGTGTGTGTGTGTGTGTGTGTGTGTGTGTGTGTGTGTGTGTTTCCTGCCTTCCAGGTGTTTCCCTCTCACTCGTGATGTTTGACTGAACACAGACAGAAACTGAGGTGATGAAAACTTATTTACACACACACACACACACACACACACACACACACACACACACACACACACGAGCACAGACACACACACACACACACACACACACAGACAGACAGACATATACAGACACACACACACACACACACACACACACACACACACAGACAGACAGACATATACAGACACACACACACACACACACACACACACACACACACACACAGACAGACAGACATATACAGACACACACACACACACACACACAGACACACACACACAGACATATACACACACACACACACACACACACAGACACACACAGACACACACACTCACACACACAGACACACACACACACACACATACACACACACACACACACACACACACAGACACACACAAAGAGACACACACTGTGTTGGAAAAAGTTTCAAAACTTTTTGAAGATTTTCAGAATAAAAGACAAATTATTACGAGAAAACAGTTGGAATATATTGACAGAAAAACTAAAATCTTGGAAATAATAATCAACTCGTTAACGAGGACACTAAAGACAAGTTAATTAGAAATAATAATCAACTCGTTAACGAGGACACTAAAGACAAGTTAATTAGAAATAAGAATTAACTCGTTAACGAGGACACTAAAGACAAGTTAATTAGAAATAAGAATTAACTCGTTAACGAGGACACTAAAGACAAGTTAATTAGAAATAAGAATTAACTCGTTAACGAGGACACTAAAGACAAGTTAATTAGAAATAATAATTAACTCGTTAACGAGGACACTAAAGACAAGTTAATTAGAAATAATAATTAACTCGTTAACGAGGACACTAAAGACAAGTTAATTAGAAATAAGAATTAACTAACGAGGACACTAAAGACAAGTTAATTAGAAATAAGAATTAACTCGTTAACGAGGACACTAAAGACAAGTTAATTAGAAATAAGAATTAACTCGTTACGAGGACACTAAAGACAAGTTAATTAGAAATAAGAATTAACTCGTTAACGAGGACACTAAAGACAAGTTAATTAGAAATAATAATTAACTCGTTAACGAGGACACTAAAGACAAGTTAATTAGAAATAATAATTAACTCGTTAACGAGGACACTAAAGACAAGTTAATTAGAAATAAGAATTAACTCGTTAACGAGGACACTAAAGACAAGTTAATTAGAAATAATAATTAACTCGTTAACGAGGACACTAAAGACAAGTTAATTAGAAATAATAATTAACTCGTTAACGAGGACACTAAAGACAAGTTAATTAGAAATAAGAATTAACTCGTTAACAAGGACACTAAAGACAAGTTAATTAGAAATAAGTTCAGGCGTTATCTTTCATTTTAACGTGTTTTATAAGCAGATTTAAGCGTAAATCTCTAAAAGTGTTTTAGTGTTCAGAGCTTCTTAAAGTTAAAAACATCTAAAGTCTCCCACAGACAGTATATCTGGGCTTTAACCCTTTAATTAACCCTTAATTAACCCTTTAATTAACCCTTTAATTAACTCTTTAATTAACCCTTTATTTAACCCTTTAATTAACCCCCTGCTGTCCCGGGTTAAATCTGACCCGTTCCTAAAAGGTTCTACATCAGAAATTTGGGATTCTTTCATCCAAATTGTCCAAATATTCCCTGCATGGTTCCACATAACGCTGAAGTCACTACTTTAGTGAATTTCCCCAAAAACACTTTGAGAAAAGACAAAAAAGTATAAATATCATAAAACTAGTGGTGATGTGTTGGTGTTAGTGATGTGAACAGGAGACTGATAACAAAAATAAAGAAAAGGTTGGAAAAAGTGACAAAAAAGTATCTCAAATGCGTCAAAAAATCACCAAAAAATTGTCGATAAAGTGTAAATTTTTTTTGAAAAAAAAAGTGTTGAAAAATTGTCGAAAAACCATCCAAAAATTGTCAAAAAAGTGTTTAAAAAGTGTTGAAAAATTGTCAAATATCATAAAACTAGTGGTGATGTGTTGGTGTTAGTGATGTGAACAGGAGACTGATGGTAGGGAACAAAAATGAAGAAAAGGTTAGAAAAATCGTCAAAAAGTGACAAAAAAGTGTCGATAAAGTGTCAATTCTTTTTTGAAAAATTGTTAAAAAAGTGTTGAAAAATCGTCAAAAAAGTGTTAAAAATGTTTCAATAAAATGTCAAAAAATTGTCGAAAAATTGTCAAAAAAGTGTTGAAAAATCGTCAATAAAGTGTTAAAAATGTTTCAATAAAGTGTCAAAAAATTGTCAAAAAATTGTGAAAAAAGTGTTGAAAAAGTGTTGAAAAAGTGTTGAAAAATTGTCAAATATCATAAAACTAGTGGTGATGTGTTGGTGTTAGTGATGTGAACAGGAGACTGATGGTAGGGAACAAAAATGAAGAAAAGGTTAGAAAAATCGTCAAAAAGTGACAAAAAAGTGTCGATAAAGTGTCAATTCTTTTTTGAAAAATTGTTAAAAAAGTGTTGAAAAATCGTCAAAAAAGTGTTAAAAATGTTTCAATAAAATGTCAAAAAATTGTCGAAAAATTGTCAAAAAAGTGTTGAAAAATCGTCAATAAAGTGTTAAAAATGTTTCAATAAAGTGTCAAAAAATTGTCAAAAAATTGTGAAAAAAGTGTTGAAAAAGTGTTGAAAAAGTGTTGAAAAATTGTCAAATATCATAAAACTAGTGGTGATGTGTTGGTGTTAGTGATGTGAACAGGAGACTGATGGTAGGGAACAAAAATGAAGAAAATGTGGGAAAAAGCGTCAAAAAGTGACAAAAAAGTATCTCAAACGCGTCAAAAAATCACCAAAAAAGTGTCAAAAAATTGTCGATAAAGTGTCAATTTTTTTTAAAAATGGTTAAAAAAGTGTTGAAAAATTGTCGAAAAACCATCCAAAAATCGTCAAAAAATTGTCTAAAAAATTTCAAAAAAATGTTGAAAAAGTGTTGAAAAATTGTCAAATATCATAAAACTAGTGGTGATGTGTTGGTGTTAGTGATGTGAACAGGAGACTGATGGTAGGGAACAAAAATGAAGAAAAGGTTAGAAAAATCGTCAAAAAGTGACAAAAAAGTGTCGATAAAGTGTCAATTCTTTTTTGAAAAATTGTTAAAAAAGTGTTGAAAAATCGTCAAAAAAGTGTTAAAAATGTTTCAATAAAATGTCAAAAAATTGTCGAAAAATTGTCAAAAAAGTGTTGAAAAATCGTCAATAAAGTGTTAAAAATGTTTCAATAAAGTGTCAAAAAATTGTCAAAAAATTGTGAAAAAAGTGTTGAAAAAGTGTTGAAAAAGTGTTGAAAAATTGTCAAATATCATAAAACTAGTGGTGATGTGTTGGTGTTAGTGATGTGAACAGGAGACTGATGGTAGGGAACAAAAATGAAGAAAAGGTTAGAAAAATCGTCAAAAAGTGACAAAAAAGTGTCGATAAAGTGTCAATTCTTTTTTGAAAAATTGTTAAAAAAGTGTTGAAAAATCGTCAAAAAAGTGTTAAAAATGTTTCAATAAAATGTCAAAAATTGTCGAAAAATTGTCAAAAAGTGTTGAAAAATCGTCAATAAAGTGTTAAAAATGTTTCAATAAAGTGTCAAAAATTGT